>CM055733.1:13450437-13535437 GCA_029465975.1 Dallia pectoralis | reverse complement strand
CATCAGAACCTGGACTCTTGATTTAAATACCCTCTAATATACAGAGACTTTGGCCTGCAATTCCCTGCTCCGTTAGTGGAGGAAATGTAGCGTAATTTAGCAATAGTGATTTATCTCTGCATCAAATGGTGATACTGAATTGCCTCATCAACACAGTGTGTATACTCATGTGTGTTTTCGCTGCATTTCCAGGCTCCACTATCCCAGTGTGCACCTGTCCGCCAGGCTACACAGGAAATGGCTACGGGCCAACAGGATGTTCCCAGAACAGCAACATCTGTCAGACCAACAACCCGTGTGTGAACGGCCAGTGTGTGGTTAGTGTGGGCAACACGGGTCTCTCGTCACTTCCTCTTTTCTGAGGACCTACAAAATAACCTAAAGACCCATTATTTCTGTCTTGAGTTTCTTTTTTTAATGTTATAAATGGACTATGTTCAGGGTGTGGTCCCGCCCCATACGCCCACAGCTGGCCAATCGGTTTGTAATCATCGGTTTGTAGTGCGGCTGCACGCACTTGAATCACAGCGGCAGAACCGATATTTGGCCGTATGCGTTTCTCCATCATTAAGTACACGCTCTATATTTCCTCTAGCCCACCTCCACAGGGTACCTTTGCACCTGTAGCCCAGGATGGGACGGGGTGAACTGTGACCACAACATCAACGAGTGTGCCAGCAACCCGTGTCAGAACGGAGGTTCCTGCACTGACGGAGTGAACGGCTTCACCTGTACCTGCACCGATCACTGGACCGGTTCCACCTGCCAGACCGCACAACAAGGTGTGTGCTCCGTGTTGTCATGTAGTACATCGCTGTTTAGAAGATAAGCAGCATCGTTTCGACGGGGGGGTTGTGTATGTACTGTGTGTAATCGGTGCCTTGTGAACGTAAATCTGTGTTTTCAGTGTGTGGCGGCTACCTGAACGGTCCAGCTGGTACGTTCAGCTACCCCAACACGCCCGGGAGTGACCAGTACGACCACCAGGTCAGCTGTGCCTGGGTCATCAGAACCGACAACGACAAGGTCAGTGCAACTTTAAGCAGCCAGGCGAAATGCCAAATTTTATGCCAAATGAGAATGGAGGAACCTTCCTGAGTTTGTCCAATGGACGATGAGTTTGGACGAAACCTTACGCCGTTATTGTTTTTTGTTTTGTTGGAATGGATACACCCCAGGTCTTGTTTTTAACTGCAAATGATATCACTCCCAGTGCATTCAGACACACAGTTAGATTCTGAGCATATACTATGGTTTTAATGTCTTCACAGATTCTGCGGATCACCTTCCCCCACTTTGATCTGGAGCACAGTTCCAACTGCAACTTCGACTTCCTCCAGATCCACGATGGGGAGAGCGCTTCGGCCTTTCAGATTGGGAAGTATTGTGGGTCTGTCGTCCCTCCGGAGCTCTTCAGCTCCCACAATGCACTCTACTTCTGGTTCCGTTCTGACCACTCTGTCAGTGCGGGCGGTTTCACAGTAGCTTGGACGTCACAGACACCAGGTGCGTACACGCGGTTTGGGTTTGTGCGAGACCTCGCTAAATGATGCTTAATGTTCAGGTTGTTGTACTTACTGCTTGTCCGAATTGTCGACTTGTCCATCTACCTCCAGTATGTGGCGGAGAGTTGACTGAACCCTACGGTAATATTAACTCACCTGGTTACCCTGGCAACTACCCTCCCAGCCGCGACTGCTATTGGACGGTGAACGTGGCCCCTGGCCTTCTCATCACTTTTGCCTTCGGAACCCTCAACCTTGAAAACCACCCTGACTGTAACTATGACTACCTGGAGGTGTGACATCTGCCATGGCAACATCAACATTTCCCTTCGGCAACGTAGTGGACACAGAAAAACGCCATTTGTGAATACGGTTTATATTTTAGCATCATCGGCACTTATGGATGTCACACTTTGACATTCCGTTCTGGGCTTTCGGTGTCTATGTTCTGTGTTCTAGATTCGGGACGGTCTCGTTGCAGAAGATGTGGTTTTGGGGAAGTACTGCAGTGATGTTTCTCCCGCTCCTCTCCGAACCACCGGACCTGCCGCCTGGGTCCACTTCCATTCCGACTTTGTTAACAGCGCCAGAGGTTTCCACATCACCTACACCACCTCACCATGTAAGACGACCCGGTCATATTAACCACTAGGAAATAATTATCACATTGATCCCACAACTAGTCGTATGTAGGTTAGGTTGGTCCAAGATCTCTTTGTGCAGATCTAGAACCAGGCTGTCTCTATCCAACTGAAGTCCGTGTGTCTGTCTCTGGGTTCTAGCGGACCCTGGCTGTGGAGGAACCTTTACAGAGAGCGAGGGCATCATCATCTCTCCTAATTGGCCCAGTAACTACGCCCACAATCGTCAGTGTATTTACATAATCCGCCAGCCAGCCAATGAGATCATCTCCCTCAACTTCACAAACATGGATCTGGAGGTCCACACCGGGTGTATGTTTGACTATCTAGAGGTACGTTACTACATTGTGTGTGTGTGTGTGTGTGTGAGAGTTATTATTTATATGTGTATGTTTGACCATCTAGGTACTGTAGTACTGTACATTGTGTGTGTGTGAGATGGATTATTTCTATGAGTAGGTTTGTTGGTGAGATAGCACAGGAAGAAGATGGTCTGTGTGTCTGTATCTGTGTAACTGGTGTCTGTGTGTCTGTATCTGTGTAACTGTGGTCTGTGTGTCTGTATCTGTGTAACTGTAACTGGGGTCTGTGTGTCTGTATCTGTATAACTGGATTCTGCGTGTCTGTATCTGTGCAACTGGAGTCTGTTTGTCTGTATCTGTGTAACAAAGTCAGTGGTTGTGTCACCCAGGTCCGTGATGGCTCCTCTGAGACAGACCCTCTGATTGGGAGATACTGTGGCTCCACCCTCCCTGCTCCAATCCTGTCCTCATCAAACAGCCTCTGGGTCCGATTCAAGTCTGACGGATCCATCACCCACACTGGGTTCAGGGCTAAATATGAAGTTGGTAAGAAACACAAACAACAACTAACCACTTTCACAGTCACTTCACTGGTTAACCACAGCAAGTTCAGACCACTGGCAAAAATAGTACGGGGTGAGTGTGAGTGTGAGTGTGAGTGTGAGTGTGAGTGTGAGTGTGAGTGTGTGAGTGTGAGTGTGAGTGTGAGTGTGTGAGTGTGAGTGTGAGTGTGAGTGTGAGTGTGTGAGTGTGTGAGTGTGTGAGTGTGTGAGTGTGTGAGTGTGTGAGTGTGTGAGTGTGTGAGTGTGTGAGTGTGAGTGTGAGTGTGAGTGTGAGTGTGTGTGTGTGTGTGTGTGTGTGTGTGTGTGTGTGTGTGTGTGTGTGTGTGTGTGTGTGTGTGTGTGTGTGTGTGTGAGTGTGTGAGTGTGTGAGTGTGTGAGTGTGTGAGTGTGTGAGTGTGTGAGTGTGAGAGTGTGAGAGTGTGAGAGTGTGAGAGTGTGAGAGTGTGAGAGTGTGAGAGTGTGAGAGTGTGAGAGTGTGAGAGTGTGAGAGTGTGAGAGTGTGAGAGTGTGAGAGTGTGAGAGTGTGAGAGTGTGTGAGTGTGAGAGTGTGAGAGTGTGAGAGTGTGAGAGTGTGAGAGTGTGAGAGTGTGAGAGTGTGAGAGTGTGAGAGTGTGAGAGTGTGAGAGTGTGAGAGTGTGTGAGTGTGTGAGTGTGTGAGTGTGTGAGTGTGTGAGTGTGTGTGTGTGTGTGTGCATCTCACATATTGTGTTTGCTCGGCCTATATGTGTGAACTGTAAGTACTCTTGCTGCGTCTGCACATTCCTGGTAAATGTTTAATCCCTTGACCCATAAAATAAGTGTGTGTGTGTGTGTGTGTGCTGACACATCAGTTACATGAAATAGCTAGTTGGCAGAAGGGGGAATACTGGGCTTCTGTCATTACTATGTTACGGGAACACACATTTTAAACAATTGACTCACGGGGCTTTATTCTTGTCCTCATTTTGAAGAAGGACATTCTTATTATAGCAATATAAATGTTTTAATCAAGCAAACTTACGGTGACTTACAGCTTGTTTCCATTATGTTGCCAAACTAACTATACTAGTTAGTTTCTATACTGATATTAGCCAACCACGATCATGTTTGTTCCCAGGTTGTGGTGGCACCTTATCCGGGACGGGTCAAATCCGGTCCCCATACCACCCTAACTCTTACCCCCACAACAAGATGTGCGAGTGGGTCATCAACCAACCACAGGGCTACATCGTCAACCTCAACTTCCTCACCTTTGACATCGAGGGCGGATCCTGTGTTTATGATTTTGTAGAAGTATGTCTACCACTTATTGTGAAAATCTTCCACTGATTACTTAATTTCTCAACAATCTTTTTGTTGTAGTTAATAGACACACGCGTGTCTCTGACTTGACCAGATGATGTCATCTGTTTGCTCTTGTGTCCTGCCAGGTAAGAGACGGTTCCACTGTGAGTTCTCCTCTGATTGGTAAATACTGTGGCACCAGCATGCCATCCATAATCCAGTCCACCCAGAAGTCCATGTACATCCGATTCATGACGGACTCGTCGGTCTCCAACAACGGCTTCACCGCTCAATTTGGCTCCGCCATGGAGGGTAAAGCTGCTGGTTTTCGATTTTATTTTTTGTCTTCGCCGAGTCTTGGCAGGGGTGGCAAAACATCTGGTGCGGCTGTCAATGAATGCACTTTATTATTATGTCTTTCAAGATCTTGTTGCTTATCAATTAGTGTTTCCAGGTTGGAAAGCAAGTTGTTGCCAGGAATAACTGTCTTTATTACATTGTAACCATGTAACGACGTTATAAAGTATGAATTTACCATCATACATATCTTCTTATTTGTTTTAAGATGACATAGATGAGCTGACAGATTATAACGGATCAAAGCACAAATTGACGTGTACACTTCCTGCTCTTACTTGTGTACACTTCCTGCTCTTGCTTGTGTGCACTTCCTGCTCTTGCTTGTGAGCACTTCCTGCTCTTACTTGTGTACACTTCCTGCTCTTACTTGTGTACACTTCCTGCTCTTACTTGTGTACACTTTCTGCTCTTACTTGTGTACACTTTCTGCTCTTACTTGTGTCCACTTCCTGCTCTTACTTGTGTGCACTTCCTGCTCTTACTTGTGTGCACTTCCTGCTCTTACTTGTGTGCACTTCCTGCTCTTACTTGTGTACACTTCCTGCTCTTACTTGTGTGCACTTCCTGCTCTTGCTTGTGTGCACTTCCTGCTCTTGCTTGTGTGCACTTCCTGCTCTTACTTGTGTACACTTCCTGCTCTTACTTGTGTACACTTTCTGCTCTTACTTGTGTACACTTTCTGCTCTTACTTGTGTCCACTTCCTGCTCTTACTTGTGTGCACTTCCTGCTCTTACTTGTGTGCACTTCCTGCTCTTACTTGTGTGCACTTCCTGCTCTTACTTGTGTGCACTTCCTGCTCTTACTTGTGTACACTTCCTGCTCTTATTTGTGTGCACTTGCTGCTTTTACTTGTGTGCATTTCCTGCACTTATTTGTGTGCACTTGCTGCTCTTACTTGTGTGCACTTGCTGCTCTTACTTGTGTGCACTTGCTGCTCTTACTTGTGTGCACTTGCTGCTCTTACTTGTGTGCACTTGCTGCATTGCTTTTATTGGTACAGCTTAAATGATCAGAATCCACACAATGCCATTATTAACCTAAATGTGGACACCCCCATCGTTGTCGCTGTTGTACTTTGATATCGCTGACCGCCATTGACCAATAAACTTCAAATTCTTACTAGTGTTTAAATGAGACAATAAAAACCTGTAGAAGGAAATCTAACATGAGCGTGTTTCTCTGCTTGTTCCATCAGGATGTGGTGCTTCTCTAAGTGCCCCGTCTGGTTCCCTGAGCAGCCCAGGACATCCCAATGGCTACCCCCACGGAGCTAACTGTACCTGGTACATCACTGTCGCCCCGGGCCACCTCGTCCGCCTGTCCTTTACCTTCTTCAGTATGGAGGACCACGCCAGCTGCATCTATGACTACGTGGAGGTGTATGACAATGGAACCGTGGCAACTGGCACCAAGCTGGGAAGGTAGAGTCTAGTGCCTAAACCAATGGCTGTTTCCAGGGTTAACCAGACACACACACTATATCACCTAAACATATTACTGTACACTTTAGACATTTTGCCAGGAGACGGAAAGTGTTGTCCGTTATCTAACTACTGGCAATTCTGCAATGTAAAACATTTGGGTAACTCCTTTTGACTAGGATTCCAGTTAACGGTTGGTTTGGATTGGAGTGACTGTGTGTTTCTGTTCAGGTACTGTGGCCAATCCGTCCCTCCCTCACTGACCAGCACAGACAACATGATGACAGTTCTCTTCGTCTCCGACGCCAGCATAGCAACAGAAGGCTTTTCAGCCAATTACGTCTCCATCAACGCCACCTCCGGTATGGCAATATTAAGAATTTCCGTTAACATTAAACGTTAATGACAACGTGGTGGTGAGGTTACTGATTGTGATGCGACCAATCATGGAGCACGATGGTCACTAGTAAAATTAGGAGTCTGAGCTCAACCAACCAAATGCCTCGTCGCAATACTGAATGAAACACAGTATAAAACCATATTGTCACGCCTCCTCCATATTAATCCTGTGTGTTTCTCTCCGTAGACTGTAGTCAGGTGTTCACGTCCCCTACAGGAGAACTAAGCTCCCCTAACTTCCCCAATAACTATCCCAACGACCGCGAGTGTGTCTACCAGATCATCGTCGGGGTCAACATGCAGATCATGCTGAACTTCACAGACTTTCACCTGGAAGGATTCCCGCCCAGCTGTTCGTTCGACTATCTTGAAATCCGGTGAGAGCCGGCCATATTAAAAGTGATATGATTTAGATCTGTTATGGGAGGAGGGTTGTCAGTTATAAGATTCACTGTGAGTTGAGCTGTCTTGTCCTATGTAAGTGTTTGATTGAAGAATGAAAAATACTATCTTTGACTGCGGACCCAATTTACAATGTTTTATCATAATGTGACATAATGTCCGCATTGACCACAAGACCAACATTGGTGAAAGAAGGCAGCATTTTAAAGGCCTCGGCCACCATTTGAATATATCTGATTCTCTCTTCCCCACAGAGATGGAGGATATGATAGCTCTCCTCTGATTGGCAAGTACTGCTCCACCAATCGGCCTCCAACGCTGGTTTCTCACAGCAACCGCCTGTGGCTCAAGTTCCGTTCCGACTCCATAGCAACAAACCCCGGCTTCCGGGCCCACTGGGACGGCACGCTGACAGGTATGTGTGCGGAACAACCGTATCATTCACGAGCGTACCCTTCCACAGGTATTCAAGCTGCTACATACCACAGGTGTAGTTTAGTTTTCATTGCATCCCTGTGTTCTTACCTGTGACCTATTCATTCCATTGTTTCTCTCCCAGGGTGTGGAGGAACCATGACCACCACTACAGGGAGCTTCACCTCTCCTAACTACCCCATAAACTACCACCCCAATGCAGAGTGCTACTGGCTGATCAAGATCAACTCCGGCAGCAAGATCACACTCGGCTTTGATGACTTCGACTTAGAGTCCAGCACCAACTGTGCTTATGACTACCTGGCTGTGAGCACACGTGTTCATGCTAATTACAACCACCTAGCCACTAGTCGATACCGGTAGTTCATACAACCGTTTCGTCTGTCTGTCTGTTCGCAGGTATATGATGGGAACAGCACTAATGCTCCACAACTGGCCAACCTGTGTGGGAATCAGATCCCAGACCCCATCAACTCCCGTGGGAACCATCTCTATGTGAAGCTCCGTACAGACAGCATCATTAGCGCTGGGGGATTTGTGGCCACGTATACAACCAGTGAGTGTCTAGTCCAGACGCATGCACAAACCCATCTGGAATTCTTTATTGAAGGCCCCGAGTGCTTGAAATATGTTGGAAGGGTTCTGTGTGCACAAACACCTGCTACCACCCGTATGGCAAATTGGATTAAAGGCTTCTCTTGACCGCTGACGCAGAGCTCTACCAAACACACACAATCTGGCTTTAACCCCATTTCCCCCTAATCGAACACACACAGTCTGGCTTTAACACCATTTTTCCTTTATCAAACACACACAGTATGGTTTTAACCCACCCAGCACAGCCAGAAGAGGACTGGCCACCCTCAGAACCTGGTACCTCTCTAGGTTTCTTCCTAAATCTGACCCATAGGAAAAGTTTTTCCTGGCCGCCGTGTATCAAGTTGGTGATGTGTGCTCTGTTGGATTTAGGCTGGGTGTTTGTAAAAGCACTTTGTGACAACTTAGTTGTAAAAAGGGCTTTATAAAATACATTTGATTGATTGATTAATTTGATATAACACCATTTTCCCCCACAAAACACACAGAGTATGGCTTTTACACCATTTTTCCTCTGCTAATTACTCAGTCTGTCTTTAACACCGTTATCCCCCCACCAAACACACACACACTGACACACACTCTGGCTTTAACCCCATTATTTCCCCACTTACCCACTAGTCATTGATCTATTAGCCTGTTCTAATTGATTATCGGCCATCTGGCTTTCCATTGACTTCATCCATCTCTCATTTGTTCTTCTTGAGCCAGTGCAGATTTGTGTTTTTTTTGGTATACATTCTACATTCATGTTGTTCTATTTATGCTATTTTAAACATATTCTTTAACATTAGTCAATTAAAAAAATTGTTTATCGAATGAATTGTTTACTAGCATACATAAGTCGCTTAAAATGGGTTTAAGGGTTCCTTTGGTTTGGTTTCCATGGATGTTAGGTATTGCTCTTTTTAGGTTCAAGAGGTGAGGAGAGAAGTTGGCAGGGAGGTACTCACAGACAAAAGAAGGTTGAGGAGTGGGGAGAGCTGGCTTTAGGGCTTATTTTCACAAGGAACTTTCTGGAAATCATGCTGACGGCATAAGAGGCCTGTTCTAGTAACGTCTGTCTTTTTTTGTTTCTTTTGCTATTGGCCTTTGCCAACTTGGCCCCGGGCTCGTGTTCTCATTATGTCCGGGGAACACAAATGAAATAACCTTTATACAGTTTATTCAGAGAGCTCAGCTGTCTGCTCTGCAGTGAAATAATAGTCTTTTTACACCATTTTCACACTGGCAAATGTAAAGGCAAGTGCCAAGCCGGGCTTGTAGTTGGCATTACATTTAAATCGGCTATTTTCACCAAAGACATGAACCACATTGTCTTTCTATGTCCTCCCTAGACTGTGAAGGTGTGGTGATCGCCAACCGGACGCGTGGACACATCGAGTCTCAGAACTACCCCAACGATTACCCCGATAACTCCCAGTGTAGCTGGACGATACAAGCGTCCATGGGCAACACCATCAACTACACCTTCATCAACTTTAATTTAGAGTCCAGCATGGGCGCCTGTTACTTCGACTACGTTAAGGTGAGTGGGACCATCGTTTACGGCCTGAGTAGCGTCCTACCCTCTTCGCGACGCACTCGTTTTCACTGACGCCCTCGTACGTAGCTTCTGGTCAAAGAAGTCCCCTGTCAGAGTTGCATCATTGCACTGGGAAAATGAATGGATAAAGGATAGAGGTTTGAGCAGCCAACCTGAGTCCTGTTTAAATGGCCTGTATCCCCCCCCGCCCCCTCAGATGACATCACCCTCGGATATGAATCATTCAGATAGGTCATCCCCCCGTCACGTGATTAGGGTTGTGGGTTCATTATGTTGGATGATGAGTTGGTCCATTCAATACAGACAGGAAGTATCCGTTTCTCGGCTGTGGATAATTGACCAGGCACTCGGACATGGGGACAGCTGGAAGAGCTGCTCCGTAATCTCAAGAGTAAAACTGATTCCAGACATACTCTGGCTGTTCATAGAAGATGCTGGCTCCAAATACGTCCACGATACATCGGCACGTTTTGCACTACATGGTGCGTGTGTGAATGTTAGTGCTTTTGTCCTGCTGTATGAACTGGGGCGTGGTTAGCTCGCACTTCTCAGGAGGTTTGGTAATATGCCAGATTGAACTTGCATTGAAACAAGCCTATTAGAGTTCGACTATGGTCTATAGACAGTTTGCAGTCGTCTGAAAGGGTTCAAGCACTTTCAGGTCCTTTTCTTAGAACACTGCAGAAGGGTGGTCTTTCACCACTTGCATAATGCCACGGAGTTCTACGGCATTTCATCAAACTCATGTGAAATGAATGTCTTTGTGGAAACGGAACAGCGAGGTTTTCCGATGGCCCCTCTGGTCACCATGACAACCCCGGGACACAGGGATGACATCATAGGTGTGAAATAGACTATTTCTGTTTGAGCAGATTTCCTGGAGACACTTTGTTGCTCAACCCTCCCCTCCCCCCTATTTGGCTAGGCTGATCTCACCACTGGTTTCGTTGCATACATTCTATTTCACAGACCTAGGGGTTAGTGCACATTAATAGTGCTATTAGGGAAATATTTCCCCCACTTTAGGCTTTATTTGAAGTACAGGACATACTACCATTTGCCATTAGTCCCATTTTTGTTTCAGCATCAACATTATTGCTAGTTGAAACTGTGTAATTACTTCAGACATTCTCAGTGTATTGTAAAATGTATTCCACTTACTTAATGGGGTGTTTATATATGTGTTTCTGAATAATTGCAATTTTCTATTTATCTGTTTTCATTTTCCCCAGCTGTTCGATGGCCAAAGTGATCAAGACTCCCTGATTGGCACATACTGTGGGAACACGCCCCCACCAGCCAACTCAACCACTGGCTCCTCCCTTCACATGGTTTTTCACACTGACTCAGTTATTGCCATGTCGGGCTTCCAGATGCTCTGGTACCAGAACGGTATGAATATGACACAAGTACAACTCTGTATTATAGAACCATAACGGTCCTCACAAACTTTTCTTACACACGCTGGCTTTGCACACATTGGCTTTGCACACACTGACTTTACACACACGGTCCTTACACACACGGGCTTTACACACACGGTCCTTACACACACGGGCTTTACACACACGGGCTTTACACACACGGGCTTTACACACACGGGCTTTACACACACGGGCTTTACACACACTGGCTTTACACACTCTGGCTTTACACACTCTGGCTTTACACACTCTGGCTTTACACACTCTGGCTTTACACACACTGGCTTTACACACTCTGGTTTTACACATACTGGCTTTACACACACCGGCTGGCCCATAACTGACATCGTAGTGCACTTCTTTTGAACAGTAGGTTCTGCCCACCAGCCATTTAAGTTGGACTATATCAAATATTTCAAATGTGTTTGATCCCATTCATTTCTAACTGTTTTTATGGATGTCAGGTTTTTACCAGCAGAGCTGAGAGAGCACAGTGAACACTGCCTTCCTCTTCAGCTGTTTTCCGTTATGATGTCATCTGTTACTCTTTACTCTCTTTTCTTTTTTTTTTCTTTCCCAAACAAAAGAAACAAAAGCCAAAATAGGACTGCCAATCTATCACAGTACTCTATGAATCTAGTTTCGTTCCTGCATGTTATTTTACTCTTAGAGGTTCCAACAGAGTCTGACAGAATTGGCACTTTTGCTCTGGCCTGTTTTCCACTGAAGAACAAGTTTGATTAAGCCCAACTTAAAAATTCGAAATGGCTCATGGAGATTAAGTTCAGCGACGAACACTTGTTTTTTCTTAGCAGATACCACAATCCAATCTTCAGGTTATTTAAATCGTGTACACTTCAGATGAGTTCATCTAGACATCTTTATCAGCCCCACCTACTCAATGTCGCCCTCTACAGGTTGTGGTGGGGACCTGTCTGGTCCCACTGGCTCCTTCACCAGCCCGGATTACCCAAACAGATACCCGCACAACAGAGAGTGTCTCTGGCATATCCAGACAGCCCCAGGAAGCAGCATCACCATCACCATCTATGAGTTTGATGTGGAGTCCCACCCTGACTGTCATTTTGACGTACTGGAGGTAATGTGTGCCTCAGTGTGCGTGCCAATATTTGTGTCTCTGTGGGTCTCGGCGTGTGTGTACTTTATTTGGTGTGGCACACGCCAGGGTTGTGTCGTGCCCACCCCTGCCAGCCCCTGTACAGAGTACCTCACGCCAGTGGAATGAATGCTGGTTCCAACCGGACAGAACACTGAATGGGTCCAGTGGTGCATAAATGACCTGAAAATCACAGCTTTGACAGTTAGCGAGCTGGCCTTTATCTGCACCAACCGTCTCCCAACACTGGGCTCCCCAGGGTCACCGCCAAACCATCGCCAGTCCTCTCATTTCAAAATGTGCTTCATTGATTGTCCTATTTCCTGTTTCTGAAGCAGACAAATGAGCTCAGATGACAGCAAGAACAGGTGGGAAATTGGATGGGACGTTCACAGTGACAGTCCAACTGTTTCTTCTGTAGTGCCTATGGGCACCTTTACTGACCTCTAGATACACCATGAAATGAACGTGCAGTATACAGCACATATGGCTTTTGCAATGAAAACCAAGTCATCTATACAATGCAACTTTGTGTGCCAAACACGAGTCACAAAAGAGCAAACCGCACGTACCCTTCCGGTCTTTTGTCTCAACCACACTCTACACCCATTGACCATTAACCTCTGACCTTTCTCTACAGGTGTACGGAGGTCCTGACCTTACAGCCCCGCGACTCGTCCAGCTCTGCATTGCCACGTCTGTGCCGCAGCAGGTTTCCAGCACCGGGAACTGGGTCACCGTCCGCTTCAAGTCTGACGCAGTCATCAACGGTCGCGGGTTCAACGCCAGCTGGGTGGAGGTGCCAGGAGGTGGGTGGTCGTGGAGACGAACACTATTGTGCACAAGAGCATACAGTCACTCCCTGACCTCTTCTCTCTGTATCTCTGCAGGCTGCGGGGGTCCGATCAAGGCCCCAAGTGGGGAGATCCACTCCCCCAGCTACCCTGCCAACTACCCCAACAATGTGGACTGTTCCTGGACCATCTCGGTGGATCCAGGTCACCGAGTCCTCTTCAACTTCACCGACCTGGACATCGAGCTGCACCTTTCGTGCCAGTTTGACTATGTGGCCGTGAGTGGCTTTTGATTGGTACTGGTTGTCATGTGATGACTGAGATGGGACAACCCACTGTCAGCATCGGTGGTGGCCTATCCACACAGACAACTAAACATAAGCTTATTTACATTCAATTTGAAACTTGTTGGTTTTACTCTCCGGGTTAATGTAGATCTATGATGGGGCAAGTATGTCCTCTCCGCTGATTGGTCAAGTGTGTGGTCAGAGCAGACCCGCCCCCATCACTTCCACCCAGAACACCATCTACGTTCGCTTTAGGTCTGACCACAGCCAGAGCCACCGAGGATTCGCGGCCACTTTCTCCGAGGGTGGGTCATAAATAATTCTGTAGACGTTGTACGGTAGTCATACTTTAGACGTTGTACGGTAGTCATACTTTAGACATTGCTGTCACACTCTGAAGGTTTTGGTGGACACAATCATAGTCAATTAACTAAAAATGTTTTCTCTGACAGCGTGTGGAGCCACCTTTTGGACAGACGACCTGGGCGGGACCATCGCCTCCCCGCGATATCCGTCTGTTTATCCGAACAATCAGAACTGCAGCTGGATCATCAAGGCCATGTTGCCGTGTGAGTAAACAAAGCACTGGCTGCACTGGCTGCATAGGCTGCACTGGCTGCGCTGGCTACACAGGCTGCATTGGCTGCACTGGCTGCACTGGCTGCACTGGCTGCACTGGCTGCGCTGGCTACACAGGCTGCATAGGCTGCACTGGCTGCACTGGCTGCACTGGCTGCACAGGCTGCACTGGCTGCACTGGCTGCACTGGCTGCACTGGCTGCACTGGCTGCACAGGCTGCACTGGCTACACAGGCCGCACTGGCTGCACTGGCTGCATAGGCTGCACTGGCCGCACTGGCTGCACTGGCTGCACTGGCTGCACTGGCTGCACTGGCTGCACTGGCTGCACAGGCTACACAGGCTGCACTGGCTACACAGGCTGCACTGGCTACACAGGCTGCACTGGCTGCAATGTAACAATTACTTATTTCATTGACCTGCCATCATACCCGATTACCAAATTAATGGCCAGTGTTGGTTTTCACCAAAACACCATACTGAAAGTAATTCAGGTTTAACTAATTAACTGGAGCAGTTTTTGTGATTTATTGGGGTGGTATGTTGCCTACCAGTAATTGAACGTTTGCTAGATCAAATTCCCGAGCAGGCATGGTGAAAAGTCTGTTGTTCTAACCTTGAGCGAGGTAGTGAATGCTATTTGCCGAAGGTGATCAATATCCTCTTTCCGGTTTGTCACACCAAGTCAATCACGTGACCCTGTCGTTCACGGACTTTCACCTGGAGATGGTCAACACCAACTGTTCCGGGGACGCTGTGGAGATCCTGGATGGCGATAACTACATGGCACCAGTCATTGGTAACACCAAGTTACAGGAGATACACTATTGAAAAAAAAGACACTTCCCACCAGAGACCTTACATTATGTCGTATGCTGTAACACTCTATTTGCCCCCCAGGTCGTTACTGTGGAAGGGACATCCCTCACCCCGTCACGTCGTTCAGCAGCGCCCTGGTCGTCAGCTTTGTCTCCGACTCCTCTGTCTCCAATAAGGGATTCAGAGCCACGTTCACCGGCTCAACCTCAAGTAATGATCAGCGGTCACAAAACAACCTGCTATCAATTCAGTGTGCTTACTTACATGAGGTGTCACAGCCCAAACCAGCCCAAACCGGTGTCTGTGTTTAGTCCTGGTCTTCTCTGAATCCCCTCTTCCCCTCAGGCTGTGGAGGTGATATGGTCATGGAGACCGGGGCCTTCAACAGCCCTAACTACCCGGACGCGTACCCTCCTAACGTGGAATGTGTCTGGACCATCACCAGCTCCCCTGGGAACCGTCTCCAGCTCTCCTTTATGTGAGTCTTAATAATACATTCATCACAGAGGGAATTACATATGAACGAGGACCTGGATATCAACTGTCTGTTGTCCAAATGGCCACACTGTTTTTCAGAATCAGAATCAGAAACGTGTTTAATCGCCATTGAATGTGTGAACATACAAGGAATTTTCACACTGGAAGACAGGTTGCTCTGAGGGGAATCAATGCCCAGGGGTTTATTGATTAGTATATAATTCATAGTTATAATACACGTAATTAGACTTGAATATGGCAATGTGTTCATAGTTGACCTCCCCTATGACAGTATGTTCGAGTTGCCTCCGAGTGCGGACTGTAGCAATGACTACCTGGAAATCCGAGAGGGAAACTCTACAGGCGCTCTGGTTGGTCGTTTCTGCGGAGATTCCCTCCCATCCAACTACACGTCTCTGATTGGGCATATCCTGTGGGTGAAGTTCCACTCAGACTTGACCATCAGTGGAGCAGGATTCAGAGCTACCTTTTCTCACTGTGAGTGTGTGAGTGTGTGAGTGTGTGAGTGTGTGAGTGTGTGAGTGTGTGTGTGTGAGAGTGAGTGTGTGAGTGTGTGAGTGTGTGTGTGTGTGAGTGTGTGTGAGTGTGTGTGTGTGTGTGTGTGTGTGTGTGTGTGTGTGTGTGTGTGTGTGTGTGTGTGTGTGTGTGTGTGTGTGTGTGTGTGTGTGTGTGTGAGTGTGTGAGTGTGTGAGTGAGTGAGTGAGTGAGTGAGTGAGTGAGTGAGTGTGTGTGTGTGTGTGTGTGTGTGTGTGTGTGTGTGTGTGTGTGTGTGTGTGTGTGTGTGTGTGTGTGTGTGTGTGTGTGTGTGTGAGTGTGTGAGTGTGTGAGTGTGTGTGTGTGTGTGTGTGTGTGTGTGTGTGTGTGTGAGTGTGTGAGTGTGTGAGTGTGTGAGTGTGTGAGTGTGTGAGTGTGTGAGTGTGTGTGTGTGTGTGTGTGTGTGTGTGTGTGTGTGTGTGTGTGTGTGTGTGTGTGTGTGTGTGTGTGTGTGTGAGTGTGTGAGTGTGTGAGTGTGTGAGTGTGTGAGTGTGTGAGTGTGTGAGTGTGTGTGTGTGTGTGTGTGTGTGTGTGTGTGTGTGTGTGTGTGTGTGTGTGTGTGTGTGTGTGTGTGTGTGTGTGTGTGTGTGTGTGTGTGTGTGTGTGCGTGCGTGCGTGCGTGCGTGCGTGCGTGCGTGCGTGCGTGCGTGCGTGCGTGCGTGCGTGCGTGCGTGCGTGCGTGCGTGCGTGCGTGCGTGCGTGCGTGCGTGCGTGCGTGCGTGCGTGCGTGCGTGCGTGCGTGCGTGCGTGCGTGCGTGCGTGCGTGCGTGCGTGCGTGCGTGCGTGCGTGCGTGCGTGCGTGCGTGCGTGCGTGCGTGCGTGCGTGCGTGCGTGCGTGCGTGCGTGCGTGCGTGCGTGCGTGCGTGCGTGCGTGCGTGCGTGCGTGCGTGCGTGCGTGCGTGCGTGCGTGCGTGCGTGCGTGCGGGCGCGTGCGTGCGTGCGTGCGTGCGTGCGTGCGTGCGTGCGTGCGTGCGTGCGTGCGTGCGTGCAGGGATTTTGTGGCACATGCACAGGTGTATTCTACTAAGGTTCATAGTCTCCTACTGTACAACCCACACACTTTTAGTAACACAATAAACACACGTTGTTCTATAACCTCATCTTTTCTCCTGATAGACACAGTCCTTTCTAATGGAGCACAGATTCCTACAATCACAAGTTACACAGCTTACATAGTTCTATGTCCATCCAATCTCACAGTCACAGTGATAAATGTTTTCTTCCAGTGTATGGGAATGACATCACAGGTACCTCAGGGCAGATCGCGTCTCCCCTGTACCCCCGGACGTACCCCGACAATGCAGACTACCGCTGGACCATCACAGTACCCGGAAATGACTACATCCAGATCCGCTTCCTAGACATGGACATCGAGGACCTGTTTGACTGCTACTACGACCAGCTGAAGGTGTCGTCTAATAGGCTGAATATTCGGACGTTTGGTTCTCATTGATTTGGAAACATCTCCCCAAGCTATGTTTATGTTGATTATGTTAGGTCGAAACATTTCTCATATGCATTTCGTAAAGCATTAGCAGTAAAGTGCTTATACTGACGTCTAGCCTAAAACCCTAAAGAGCAAGCAGTAAGCATTCATTAACACGATGGCAACACACAGAAGACAGACTTAGGATCTGAGAAAGAAACCTAGAGTGGAACCAAGCCCCAGTGTGTGACCATTTATTTTTTTGCCTTTGCTGGGAGCAGATAATGAATTCATGGCCATTATAGATGCATTCTGTGAAATATTTTTCTAAATCCTTACATTATGGGCTGGATTTGTAACGTGATGTTTATATGTGCAGAATCTATAAGTAGAATCACTACCATTTACCTCAATTAGCTATAAAAACTGTGAAGAAAGTGGTTGTAGCCTAGGAGCATGGACAGACTTATACCCCCATGATAAAAGCTTTATGTGTCTGTCGTGATAAAGAGTTTAAATATGATATATATATATGTATTAAAAATGTTTTACAAACAGTGTGTAACCATCTACAAGTCAATACCCCCCGTATCCGTGCTAAGTTCTTCCATGTCTCTCTGTTGTCAGATATTTGACGGGCCTAACGTCCACGCCTACTCTCTGGGGACATTCTGCGGTCTGTCCCTACCCACCTCCGTCAGTAGCTCCGGCAGCACCGTAACCCTGGAGTTTCGGTCAGACTCAATGATCGGGGGGAAAGGCTTCCTTATCGAGTGGTCAGCCGTAGAGAGCTCAGGACCGCTGCCCACCATAGCACCAGGTCAGAGGGAACCCGAGCTTTACGGGCCCTAGTGGAAAACAGTACCCTTTAATCGGTGGGCTAACTTCTCTCTGTGTAGGTGCCTGTGGGGGAGCTCTGATGCCAGGTGACAGCCCCAGGTTCCTCTACTCTCCCGGCTGGCCCAACAGCTATGACCCCAACCTGGAGTGCACCTGGGTAATCCGGTCCCCTGACTCTATTGTGGAGCTCAACCTGCTGTCTCTGGATATAGAGGGCTACACACCCACCTGCTACTACGACAGCCTGGTCATCAGGGATGGTAAAAGACACGGATTGCTTTGGGTTGTTTGGAATTTAGCTTGAACAGATGCTAAGATTATAAGTATTTCAATTACATTTTTTGCAAAAGACTCATTGTGAATGTGGCATGTTAATTGATGTCGGATGTAGCAAAAGCTTTAGCCAAATAGCTTTTTTACTGATTAAAATGAAAATTTTTTAAGTATGATGTTGTTAATTTAAGATTTAAGAAATTATAATAATCAAGACAGATTTAGATGAAAATCCAGACACATGACATCCACTCAAAATGCAACATGTAACATGTACGTTTTTAGCTATTGCTCCTTAAGAACTCTAGGTGTTAGTTGTGTTAGTTTTTAGCAACATATTAGGTGAAGTATGTCTGTCTCAACACTTTAGTGTGTTGGTGTAAATAGAAGGGTTAACACATCAATTAGATAAGCTGAAGTATGTTTGTCTCAACACTTTAGTGTGTTGGTGTATGTAGACATACTAACACATCTTTTAGGTGATCCAGTATTCTGGTGTCGACATGTAGACATACTAACACATCTTTTAGGTGATCCAGTATTCTGGTGTCGACATGTAGACATACTAACACATCTTTTAGGTGATCCAGTATTCTGGTGTCGACATGTAGACATACTAACACATCTTTTGGGTGATCCAGTATTCTGGTGTCGACATGTAGACATACTAACACATCTTTTAGGTGATCCAGTATTCTGGTGTCGACATGTAGACATACTAACACATCTTTTAGGTGATCCATTATTCTGGTGTAGACATGTAGACATACTAACACATCTTTTGGGTGATCCAGTATTCTGGTGTCGACATGTAGACATACTAACACATCTTTTAGGTGATCCAGTATTCTGGTGTCGACATGTAGACATACTAACACATCTTTTAGGTGATCCAGTATTCTGGTGTCGACATGTAGACATACTAACACATCTTTTGGTGATCCAGTATTCTGGTGTCGACATGTAGACATACTAACACATCTTTTGGGTGATCCAGTATTCTGGTGTCGACATGTAGACATACTAACACATCTTTTAGGTGATCCAGTATTCTGGTGTCGACATGTAGACATACTAACACATCTTTTAGGTGATCCAGTATTCTGGTGTAGACATGTAGACATACTAACACATCTTTTAGGTGATCCAGTATTCTGGTGTCGACATGTAGACATACTAACACATCTTTTAGGTGATCCAGTATTCTGGTGTAGACATGTAGACATACTAACACATCTTTTAGGTGATCCAGTATTCTGGTGTCGACATGTTGACATACTAACACATCTTTTAGGTGATCCAGTATTCTGGTGTCGACATGTAGACATACTAACACATCTTTTAGGTGATCCAGTATTCTGGTTTAGACATGTAGACATACTAACACATCTTTTGGGTGATCCAGTATTCTGGTGTCGACATGTAGACATACTAACACATCTTTTAGGTGATCCAGTATTCTGGTGTAGACATGTAGACATACTAACACATCTTTTAGGTGATCCAGTATTCTGGTTTAGACATGTAGACATACTAACACATCTTTTAGGTGATCCAGTATTCTGGTGTAGACATGTAGACATACTAACACATCTTTTAGGTGATCCAGTATTCTGGTGTCGACATGTAGACATACTAACACATCTTTTAGGTGATCCAGTATTCTGGTTTAGACATGTAGACATACTAACACATCTTTTGGGTGATCCAGTATTCTGGTGTCGACATGTAGACATACTAACACATCTTTTGGGTGACCCATTATTCTGGTGTAGACATTTAGACATACTGACACATCTTTCGGGTGACCCAGTATTCTGGTGTTTATTCCTGTGAGTCTCTCCTCCCTAGGTGAGACCAACCTGTCCCCCCTGCTCAGCACGATGTGTGGCCGCGATCCACCTGGTCCCATCCACTCCACTGGGGCATCCATGTTTCTTCGGTTCACCACAGACAGCTCCATTAGTGGCAGGGGTTTCAACGCCTCCTACTCCAAAGGTGAGGCCCGTCAGAACCCTACAGAACCATTCTACAGAACCATTCCAATAACCAGATGACCCATCTAACTTACTCTTCTAATTTACCATTGGTTGACATGTAGTGCCTTGCTCCTAACCTTGCTGGCGTTTTAACGGTTAATATGCCAAACATTCCTGGTTTGTGTTATCATTATACTGGTCTTTAGTCTTTCTCGATTCTCAGTATCTCCATTACTTTGCCATTACAGCTCATTCTGATTTAAAATGTTCCCGATACTAAAAGAGCAATGACAAATCTCAGTGCCGCTGGGAAAATGTATCTTAACCCAAATCAAATGACCTCTTTATCAATCTTCTAGGTTGTGGCGGTCTGCTTCACATGGACCGGGGTGTACTGTTCAGCCCGCGGTACCCACAGAACTACCCGTCTGGACAGGACTGTAGATGGCACGTGATGGTGACCCCAGGGTTCAGAGTGTCTGTGAACTTCCAGAATCCATTCCAGGTCCAGGGTTTTGGAACCGGTTGTAGCACAGGAGACTACCTGGAGGTGAGAAAACACTGGAGAGCGTTGTAGGGTAGAATGAGAATGCAATAGAACTGAGCCGATCTAGAATAGAATCTGCATCAAATCCTACATGGTTAGTATTGGTAAATGCAATTGCACTCGTAGGCATTGCGTTTAAAAGTATTTACATATTTTTTTGGTTAGATTAAAATATCTGGTGTGCATAAATGTTCAGACACCTGTACATGAATATTGCCATGATACTCCAAATGCAGCACAGTTTTTTGCTTTGTCTTAACCCTCCCTGTTCTCTACAACTTCATTGGAGTTTCAATTTCAAACGATGGATATGTAGGAAGTATTTTGGTAAATTCTATCCAAACTTTTTTCTTTGTAATTTTTTTATTTAATCAATTACAAATTATTTCTATAACAACAACAACAACATGTGAAGTGAACAAGTCTGATTACTTCCCAGAGACGCTGTTGATAATTAATTTCATTAGATGCTTTTTTTAAGTTCATATTGAGATTAGTGATTGTTTACACAAATAGTTAGATCCAGAGTATTAAATTACTCATCTTAAATGATTCCATCACATGTTCAATAAACCCTGTGACTAATATGGATTGTAGCACGACAATTCCCCCTCTAACCCTCTGTGTGTGTGTGTGTGCGCGCGTGTGTGTGTGTGTGTGTGTGTGTGTGTGTGCGCGTGTGCGTGTGTGTGCGTGTGTGCGTGTGCATGTGCGTGTGCGTGTGCGCGTGTGCGTGTGTGTCTGTGTTCGCCCCTCAGCTGAGGAATGGTCCAGACATCTCAGCCCCTTCCCTAGGGGGTCGCCAGTGTGGCTCCAGCCTCCCCTCCATTGCCCAGACAACAGACAATAACCTTTATATTCAATTTGTCTCTGATGCCAACAATGAGGGTTACGGCTTCAAGCTGACCTTTGAGGCCCACAATCTGGGTGAGAAACCACAGAGGGATCTAACCCGTCTAGTTTATGTAGGACTGGGTAAAACAACAGTTACTGGATGGTCATTACATATGTATGACAAACCGTCTGGATAGTTTAGAAACAGATCAAACCTTGAGCTATCCGTGCTTTCATTATTATTTAATTTGAATGCTGCATGTTTTATCTCTCTGTCTGTAGCTTGTGGTGGTGTCGTTGAGCTGTCGGACTCAGACCCTCCAGGCTACATCACGTCACCCAATTACCCCCAGAACTACCCCCAGAATGTGGACTGTGTCTGGGTCATTATCGTGCCAAACGGGGAGGTGGTCCAAATTGACTTCGAGGGCGACTTTTACATCGAGCCGACATCCAAGTAGGGCGAATCCAACGTCCCGCTGTCATCCATCATGTTGCTTTTTGTTGTTGAACAATCCCATTGTTTCTTATTTCGAGTGTGTGCTTTTCTGAGACCGAACCTAAGAGAGATCTTTCAACGTGTTGTTGTTCTGGGTTTCACGAAACTTACCCCCTGTTGCTTTTCCCTCAGCTGTTACTATGACTACATAGAGGTCCGTGACGGCGCCACCTCTGATGCCGATTCGATTGCCAAGCTATGTGGCAGCAGCAGGCCTTCTACCCAGCATTCCACCGGCTCCAATATGTACCTGCGTTTCCGCACAGACGCCAGCGTCACACACACCGGGTTTAAGGCTAAGTACTCCATTGGTGAGTATGGAACTCGGAAAGAACGGCAACACACACACACACACAGCGAAGTAGATCACCAGAAACCGGTCTGCTGTTTCAATAAGTCATTGTTGTAACGGTTCTGATATATTCCTCTGAACCCAACCCCCTCTCTGATACTCAGCTACGTGTGGCGGTACCTACACTGGCCAGAGTGGTACCATCAAAAGTCCTGGTTTCCCTGCCAACTACCCCGACAACTCAGCCTGTGAGTGGTACCTGGAGGGCCCAACCGGACATTACCTCACCCTCAGCTTCGATAACTTCAATCTGCAGAGCACAGCAGACTGTAGCAGTGACTATGTGGAGATACGGGAGTACAACGCCTCAGGTAAGATCGCAAAATGACGAATGGAGACTTTACTTTCAGGTTGACTTTTATCACAGCATTTATGGCGATCGGAAATTACAGAAACAAAACTGGCCATTGTTTTGGGCGCATGGACGGTTTTAATTGCCTCAGTTTAGATTTTACGTTAATCATGCTCGAGTGAGATCGAGTAAGACGTGCGGTGAGTTTGTTACACCAAGTGTCACTTTATTATTCCAGGTAGACTACTGGGAAAACACTGTGGGAACAGTATTCCTGGCCCAGTGGACACAGGAGACAGCTTTGCTCACATGAAGTTCATCAGCGACAGCAGTGTAAATGCCCCAGGATTCCGTCTGTCATTCATGGCAAGTGTGGAAGGTAATGTTTCCTGTCTGTTATGTTTCGCTCTTTGTGTTGCGGTAGTTGGTGAATATAACCGACTGTTAGGTATTGATATAAACACCCCTCTCTTTTCCTTCGTTCTGCAGTGTGTGGTGGTGAGCTGAACGCGCCGTACGGGACCATCACGTCCCCTAACTACCCAAATCTGTACCCTCACAGCCGAATGTGTCGTTGGGAGATAATCGTTACCCCGGGGCGAAGGGTCACTCTTACCATCAACGACCTCCGTCTGCAAGGCAGCGATAGCAGCTGTTATGCCGACTATGTGGAGGTGTGTCCCACCGATGGGTCAGCTGTCTCTACGCAACATTTCTGGTTACATCTCATCATATCAGTCGCTTTATTCTCCCAAACCAGATACATCTTTTCATCATTTATGTCTGTATACTCTTCATTTTGATTCATTTTCAGTCTCTCTAATGTTCAGTTTAATTTCTTCCTCTTGCTCTTGCTTGGTAGTCATAAAGGTTACTTCACTCAACTCTTCTAGTATGTTCTCAGGCCGTTCACCATTATATTTCTTTTAAAGTTTCCAGTATGACTGCATTGTCTTGTATCTAACTATCTAAGTCAGTTCCATGGTTCTAACTGGTTCCGACTGGACGGTTCTTCTTCACCAGGTGTTGAATGGTTTAGGGGCCGCGGCTCCTAGTCTCCAGCGGCTCTGTGGCACTGTGCCAACTGGTTACCAACTGAGGTCATCGGGCAACACCATGACTGTGGTGTTCCAGACCGACGCCGCCGTCTCTAACGGGGGCTTCACAGCTAGTTACTCGTCCACTGAAGACGCAGGTGAGTAGAGCTCCTCTCCTTCTCAACCCTGAGTCATTTGGGGAGATGATTACTGTAAAGATGTTCGAAACAGTCAGTCTTATCTTATCTTGTGATATATGTATATCATTGATATTTAGCATTTTAGCCATTTGGCAAACACTCAGGTTTAAAGCCACATACATTCAGGGCTTTATTCTTATGATGTCTTTATAAAGCTAGGTAAAGTTGTAGTAAGTCCCTTCTTTTACACTAAAGATGTTATCAGCGAGGTGTGCCGACACAATAGAAAAAAAATAATTCCAAGCTTTTTTGCGGGGAGCAAATGTGATTGATTTGAAGTATGACAGCCCTTCACCCGCATACATAGCATTCAAAATGGCCTCCAGGGCTTTCTTGCATCTTATCCTCTGTTTTCTTCCGTAGTGTGTGGGGGCATCCTGAGTGACCCAGCCGGAGGTAACTTCACCTCTCCAGGCTACCTCACCTCCAACTACAGCAGTAACCTGAACTGTGAGTGGCTGATCCAGAACCCCACACACATCAACTCCTCCATTGTGGTCATAATCGAAGACCTGCACATCGAGAGCCATCAGAGCTGCCAGTACGACTTCCTCGAGTTCCGCCTAGGTGAGTGATAACGTGCTCAGCTGATAGTGGGACAGCTACAGGTTGTGACCCCTAGGCGCCCTTCATTACAGCTACATGTTGTGACTCCTAGGCACCCATCATAACAGCTACAGGTTGGGACCTCTAGGCACTCATCATCACAGCTACAGGTTGTGACCCCTAGGTTCTCATCATAACAGCTACAGGTTGTGACCTCTAGGCACTCATCATTACAGCTACAGGTTGTGACCTCTAGGCACCCATCATTACAGCTACAGGTTGTGACCCCTAGGTTCTCATCATTACAGCTACAGGTTGTGACCCCTAGGTTCTCATCATTACAGCTACAGGTTGTGACCCCTAGGCACCCATCATAACAGCTACAGGTTGTGACCTCTAGGTTCTCATCATTACAGCTACAGGTTGTGACCTCTAGGCACCCATCATTACAGCTACAGGTTGTGACCCCTAGGTTCTCATCGTTACAGCTACAGGTTGTGACCCCTAGGTTCTCATCATTACAGCTACAGGTTGTGACCTCTAGGCGCCCTTCATTACCCCCTTCTGCACATTACATATTCATTACAACGTTTGCATATCCGGCTCTTAAATATGTTAAACGATGTAACTATGTGTCTCTTCCCAACCCAGGTGACTACAGCGGGGAGCTGCTAACCCAGTTCTGTGGCCAGACCACTCCTAGTATTCCTGTTGTGGTGTCCACCTCCGAACTCTGGGTCCACTTTCAAACCGACCAGGCTATAGGAGACCTGGGTTTCAGAGCTAAGTACCTGTTCTCAGGTGAGTCCCAGACACTGCACCTAAATATCCTTTAAACTGGTCTATGTATGGTTAACCTCTCTCTCTCCCTCTCTCACACACACTCTCACTCTCACTCTGTCTCACCACTGACTCTCTCCCTCTCTCTCACTCCCTCTCTCACTCTGTTTCACCGTTCACTCTCTCCATCTCTCTCACTCCCTCTCACTCTCTCTCACCGCTCACTCTCTCACTCTCTCTCACCACTCACTCTCTCCCTCTCTCTCTCTCCCTCTCTCACACACACTCTCACTCTCTCTCACCGCTCACTCTCTCACTCTCTCTCACTCCCTCTCTCTCTCTCTCACTCTGTCTCGGTAGAATGTGGCGGTTGGCAGACTGGTGAGGCAGGTTCCATATCCAGCCCTGCGTACCCTAACACGTACCCCAGCCCGAGTCGCTGTGCCTGGCTCCTTGAGGCTCCGGTGGGCCACACCATCACCGTGAGTAGTGGAGAATGTCTCATCTGAGTATTACATTCACCTTCATCATCATCAGCACACTCAAGAGTTCCGGTTTATCTCAGTTGTGATTTCGGTTGCTAACACTGTTAGAACAGTGTCTGGTCGTATGGGAAATAACTAGTTATTTTAGCTGGACTGTCTCTGAATGTGTCTCTGTTCTTTAGTAGCTAGACAGCTGAATGTATTTAGGTTTTTTGGTTGTCCGTTTATTAATTAATAGTAGCGTTCATGTAGAATCATGGTATATAACTGTGATGTACGTATATAGCTTGAAGAATCTAATTTTATGATACATCGTACAAATCCTACTGTAGTTATACTACACATCCTTAATTATTTTGATTTATTCATGTTTTGTTCTTTGTGGTACATAGATGTTCATTGATTGCTAGCACACTATTCTGAAGACCTGTAACCTTATCCTATACCTGTGTTTTCCCTCTCAGCTCACTTTTAGCTTCTTCAATCTGGAGCCTCACAGCAGCTGTGGCTGGGACTCTGTCACCATCTTCAACGGGGGGTCACCAGGGGCTCCTACAATTGGCCAGTACTGTGGATCCACCTCTCCTGGAACCATCCAATCAGGGTCCAACAAGCTCACGGTGGTGTTTATGGCAGACCACTCTGTGGGCAAGGAAGGGTTTTTGGCCACCTGGTCCACTGACTCCTCAGGTAGGATGAAGTCCATACAGTAACCAGGATGGTTACAAATAATGTGTTGTGAAAACAATCATTGTTGATGATGAAGTTGTTTCTAGTCTATAATCCAATGTTTCCAATGATGTACTGTTGTACTGTTGTGTCCTTCAGGCTGTGGAGGAGTGATCCATGCTGACTCAGGCATCATCAAATCACCAAACTACCCCCAGAACTTCCCGTCCAACACTGAATGTTCCTGGACCATCATCGCCCACGAGGGCAACCACCTGGAGATGAACTTCAACCCGGACTTTCAGATCCCTGATAGCAGTGGGCAGTGCCAGGGCAGCTACATTAAGGTGCCAACACACGCCCACACACACATGTCCACACACACACGCCCATGCACACACAGGCCCACACACACACGCCCACGCACACACGTCCACACACACACGCCCATGCACACACGTCCACACACACACACGCTCACGCACACTCGTCCACACACACACGCCCATGCACACACGTCCACACACACACGCCCATGCACACACGTCCACACCCACACGCCCATGCACACACGTCCACACACACACGCCCATGCACACACGTCCACACACACACGCCCATGCACACACGTCCACACACACACGCCCATGCATACACGTCCACACACACACGCCCACACGTCCACACACACACGCCCACACACACACACGTCCACACACACACGCCCATGCACACCCCACTACCTTGTTCCTGTGATGGGCCCCTCTGGTACACACTGCTGTGACTGTTTCATTTCAGATGTGGGCAGGTGATAGTGAGATCGCTGACCGTCTGCTAGCTACAGGATGTGGTAGCACCGCCCCTGCCCCCGTCGTCGCTCCCTACAACACCATCACCGCCAGGTTCCAGTCCACCGGAACACCCGGCAGGGGCTTCTCAGCCAACTACGTCACACGTGAGTGGTTAACAGCAATCTGCACGTTGACAGGAGTCTCGTTAAAAAATGCATTTTATAATTGTTGAACTGTTAAAAGTTCACCTAGCACAGCCGGATGAAGACTCGCCACCTTTCAAAGTCTGGTTCCTCTCTAGGTTTCTTCCTACATTCTACCTATAAGTGAGTTCTTCCCTTGCTGCTGTGTATCAACCTGTTGATGGCTCCGTGTGATCTTCTCCTAGGCTGTGGCGCTAACTTCACTGCACCCTCTGGCCGCGTGGTGTCCCCTAACTACCCAGCCAACTACCCCGACAGCGTCAACTGCAATTACCTTATCGACGTTGGCCCCCAGACCGTCATCCTGCTAGAGTTCAAGAGATTCCAGGTAGAAGGTGAGAAGAGCCAACTAAACTGTCACTGTAACATTATGGCTGTGTAACATCTGAGGGGGAAATTCGTCTCTCACTTAATTTGCTTTGCTGTTGGGAGTCTACCTTCAAATTCACTTTTAAACACACACACACACATTACACAGAAAATATGTTCCCCTGTGACCTGGGTGTTCGTTTCATGTCCCAGCTTCCTCCACCTGTCAGTTTGATTGGGTGAAGGTGTACCAGGGCTCAGAAGCCACCGACCCCCCCCTGGCCACAGTGTGTGGCAGCACCATCCCTGGTCCATTCAACGCACTGGGACCCATGCTGGTCAACTTCCACTCTGACTTCATCATCAGTGACAACGGCTTCCTGGCTGAGTATCGGGCAATACGTGAGTCTCACGCCCCCTGGTCCTACGTCCTTAACCTAAGTCTTACGCCCGGCTGTCAAAAACTCACGCCTGGAGGGTTCCTTCTTTGCTGTAAGGGACTGGGTGTAAGAACACCTGGGTCGACTGAAATGCAAGGTGCCGTTATAACCACGGACCAGTCTGACTGTGTGTTCTGGCCCTGACTGGGCCGGGTCTCTGAGCGTAGTGTTTAATGCCTCATAGGTCTGAGGTTGTTTACCATCATCAGAGAAATGGTACTGCTGTGTCGGGTGGCTCAACTCTACCCTGTGGAAAATGTGAGGAATGGAGAGACGCTACACTTTCTAACAATCGCAGGGGATTTAAGAGAGACAGGTTTTGGATGCCAGACCACAACACACACACACACACACACACACACACGCACACACACACACACACACACACACACACACACACACACAACATCAACACATTCCTACACACACGTGCAATATAATCACACGTGCCCACACACTCATGTGCATACATTATTAACACACACACACATGTCATTAACCCTACAATATGTAATAGTCATGTGGTCAGACAGAAGGGACTGTAAATCAGTGTGACCATTAGATTGATAGATGACTAGGGTACTTTAGACAGCACAACAAGGCATCCATTCTAGCCTTTAGTGATTGGAGAGAGCATTCACCATCCATCCTTCAGGTGACTCATGTCCAGTATCACGGTCAGATGGCCGACTCTGTGACTGTCTGCACATCAGAAGGTCAGATGAGCAGAACAGGAAGCTAATTGCTTTATTTTCTGTCAAATCCACCGGTATATTGTATTAATGAATAAGAAATAGTGTTTTTTGTGGGGGGTATTCATGGTATTTATGGTATTCATGTTATTCGTGTTACTAATGGGTGTTTCTGTGTCTCAGCATGCGGAGGTGTGTTTAACAGTTCATCAGGTACGGTCAGCAGCCCTGATGGTATTGACAACTACCACCACAACATGAACTGCACCTACCACATCACTGTCAGCCAAAACACCATCATCAACCTGAAGTGAGTCTAATGAGGATATGGGGGAAAGAACTGAACCAAATGAGCAGTGTGAACTGATCAATATAAATACCTACATAAGTAAAGAACTGAACCAAATGAGTCATGTGAACTGATCAATATAAATACCTACATAAGTAAAGAACTGAACCAAATGAGCAGTGTGAACTGATCCATATAAATACCTACATAAGTAAAGAACTGAACCAAATGAGTCATGTGAACTGATCAATATAAATACCTACATAAGTAAAGAACTGAACCAAATGAGTCATGTGAACTGATCAATATAAATACCTACATAAGTAAAGAACTGAACCAAATGAGTCATGTGAACTGATCAATATACAAACCTGCATAAGTAAAGAACTGAACCAAATGAGTAGTGTGAACTGATCAATATACATACCTACATAAGTATACAGTTTTAACGAAGTCAGATAAAAGGTGACACCTGTTAAGTCCTGTGGGACCTCATCAGACATCCCATAATCGTTTGCCTCTCCCTCCACCAATCAGATGGAACACCTTCCACCTGGAGGCGTCATCCTCATGTTACTATGACTATGTGATCGTTTATGACGGGCCCAACACTATGGCTCCTGTAATGGGTCAGTTCTGTGGAACAGCTCTCCCACCGGACCTCCGCTCCACCACCAATCAGATGTTCCTAGTCTTCAAGACAGACTCCTCTGTGTCTGGCCTTGGCTGGAGGGCCACCTACAGGGAGACTCTGGGTAGGTTGTTTTACAGTGACGCTAGAGTGACGCTACAGTGACGCTAGGTTGTTTTACAGTGACGCTGGGTTGTTTTACAGTGACGCTACAGTGACGCTAGGTTGTTTTACAGTGACGCTACAGTGACGCTACAGTGACGCTAGGTTGTTTACAATGATGCTACAGTGACGCTAGGTTGTTTTACAGTGATGCTACAGTGACGCTAGGTTGTTTTACAGTGACGCTACATTGACGCTAGGTTGTTTTACAGTGACGCTTGGTTGTTTTACAGTGACGCTACAGTGACACTAGGGTGTTTTACAGTGACGCTACAGTGACGCTAGGTTGTTTTACAATGATGCTACAGTGACGCTAGGTTGTTTTACAGTGATGCTACAGTGACGCTAGGTTGTTTTACAGTGACGCTACATTGACGCTAGGTTGTTTTACAGTGATGCTTGGTTGTTTTACAGTGACGCTACAGTGACGCTAGGTTGTTTTACAGTGACGCAAAAGTGACGCTAGGTTGTTTTACAATGATGCTACAGTGACGCTAGGTTGTTTTACAGTGACGCTGGGTTGTTTCACAGTGACGCTTCAGCGACGCTAGGTTGTTTCACAGTGATGCTACAGTGACGCTAGGTTGTTTTACAGTGATGCTACAGTGACGCTAGGTTGTTTTACAGTGACGCTACAGTGATGCTAGGTTGTTTTACAGTGATGCTACAGTGACGCTTGGTTGTTTTACAGTGACGCTACATTTACGCTAGGTTGTTTTACAGTGACGCTACAGTGACGCAAAAGTGACGCTAGGTTGTTTTACAATGATGCTACAGTGACGCTAGGTTGTTTTACAGTGACGCTGGGTTGTTTCACAGTGACGCTTTAGCGACGCTAGGTTGTTTCACAGTGATGCTACAGTGACGCTACAGTGACGCTAGGTTGTTTTACAGTGACGCTACAGTGACGCGAGGTTGTTTTACAGTGACGCTACAGTGACGCAAAAGTGACGCTAGGTTGTTTTACAATGATGCTACAGTGACGCTAGGTTGTTTTACAGTGACGCTGGGTTGTTTCACAGTGACGATTCAGCGACGCTTCAGCGACGCTAGGTTGTTTCACAGTGATGCTACAGTGGCGCTACAGTGACGCTAGGTTGTTTTACAGTGATGCTATAGTGACGCTACAGTGACGCTAGGTTGTTTTACAGTGATGCTACAGTGGCGCTACAGTGACGCTAGGTTGTTTTACAGTGATGCTATAGTGACGCTAGGTTGTTTTACAGTGACGCTACATTTTCTTAATGGTTTTAAATGGTTTTGACATAGAGAAAGGCATTTGTGGATGAACATATTCATATAATTCACCAATAAATTGCTTGGAAGGGAAATAATTTGCTATTGGGTTGTAAACCAAAGATCTATAAGGTATTATAAACTATTATAAATTTCAACATATTATTCGGTACAATTTTAATTTGTTCACCTACTGCATGTTCTACTCTAACTCTTCCCAAATGTAACCTGGTAAAAAACATTTTGAATGGAGGTCAGTGGGTCAATAAAAAATAGAGCAATAAAAACCAGCCAGTGGGTGGTTCCTCTGGGTGGGGGTTACATTCCTAATGATTGCTTGCTGTACAGAACAGCCTTTTGTCCATATATTGGGCCGGGGCCAGCCAGACATATTACTGTTCTCAGAACTGAACATAATAGAGGGATAATCCGCTTGCATCCAGCTTGTGAATAAAGGTATTTCTATGTATTTTTTCTTGTATCTCTTAAAAGTTTTTATACAAGGTTACATATCTGAACGGTACAGAAAGCGCTGAGAGATTCCTAGACGACGTCATTGTCTTAGAAGAGATTTATAGTAAACCACCCCACTCAGTGTGTTACTCCTAAATCACTCCCCGTGATTGGTCCCCCACTATTGGGACCTCCCCCCCCTGTTTGCCCCCTGAGGGTGTGTGAAGAGCTGAATCAGCTGAATGGACTGGGGACAGGGGGAAGATTTACGACAGCGCGCCCAGACACTCCCTCTTTGTGGGTGGAGTGTTGATAGTTCTATAGGACTTAACTCATTCTGTTCATGTGGCTACGTTAAAAAGCAGCTGAATGACAACTACGTATATGGGGGCAGGATAACTATTCATTAGTAATGTGAGAAAGTACTCCCTCAAATATTATTCTAATTATATTTCAGAACATACATCTGATCCACATTTAACGCTAATAATTTTTAACCTGAAGTAAAATTATCTTGCAAAAAATATGTCATTTCCTATTTAACTTTTTGTGGGAATGTTGTCAACTTTTGTAATTACCAAGTAACGACCCCCTTTAAGTCTCTGCCAAACCAACATTTTCCTAGGCTTATCATGCATAAAACAATTTTCTTTCTTTGGTTTTGAATGAAATAGTGAATTTTGACTCAGTCTATAAAACTGTTTTATTTTGATTTCCACATGCTTGAAATAAGCGCGAAATAACATCCTAAGCTCAATCCTGTTTTGGCCAAGTAATCTATGTTTAAAATTTTACACCTGGAACTACTGCTTCTTATAATTAGTTTGCTTCTTGCAATGTTAATTTTAGTAGTTATTTTAGCATTTTTGAGTCATGGATAGTTAGTGCCACCTGCTGGTCAATTATGGAAATCTACATGTTTCCCCGCTTCTCCCTGTCTGACTCCCCAGGCCCAGCACAGGGTTGTGGGGGCCATCTCTCCACTCCCATGGGGATGTTTGGCTCTCCGGACTCCAACGGTGATGGGAAGTATGAGCCTGGTATGGACTGCTTGTGGACCATTGTCATGCCAATCAACAAAGTGGTCAACCTCACCTTCTCCTCGTTTGAACTTGAGGGGTCATCCACCTCCGCCTGCCGATTTGACTATGTCAAGGTTATCATATCTTCTCATTTATTACTCCAGTTCCTCATTCAGCCTTTTGTTAATTTGTTATTTCATTAATCGCTCATTTTATCCCCCCCCGAACACTCTTCACAATTAGATCTTTGATGGAGACAATATGAACTTGCCTCTGGTGGGGACATTCTGCGGACGTGATGTGATACCGGGTCCTTTTGTTTCTGTCAGTAACTTCCTGACCGTCCAATTTGTCAGTGACAGTTCCGTCAGCTACCGGGGCTTTAACGCCACCTACAGGGCACAGGAACGTAAGACACCTTCCTTCCCTGTCTATAACAGTTGTCCAGTGCTGTGCTCCTGCCCTCATTACACTCCTTGGACCTATTAGTAATTATACACTGGGCACATATTGTTATCAATTAAGTGTTTTATGTGGATTGCGAGATTTAAATACAATGCCTCTGTATGTATGTGTGTGTGTTTGTGTCTGTGTGTGTGTGTGTGTTATCCAGAAATTTGTGGAGGCACTCTGAACGCTACCGTAGCGGCACAGACCATAACGTCTCCGATGTACCCCAGCGCCTACCCACCGTTCACCCACTGTCGATGGGTCCTGGACGCCCCGGCTCAGGAGACCGTTAAAGTAGCGGTGCAGCAGTTCAACCTGCAGCCCAGCCAGAGCTGTAGCACCAACTACCTGCATCTGAGTGACTGGCCTGTGGTGAGACACCCAGGGATATGCATTATAATAATACAACACAACCTGTGAGATCCCCTGGGGTTCAAAGGCCAATTTAATGAGTGATATGTATCTACAATCTTCCCCAACCTTTTGAAGCTGTTATGCTGTATGTTGTATGATTATTGAAATGCCATGTGTCAAGAACAAGTGTTTCATTCAGAATACCTGTCTTACTCTGTAAATCTTAAGAAATCTGCTTTAGCTAATTCAAGGGAACTTTTCTTTCGGTACTGCTCGTTTCACAGGGAGACTACGGACAGACGCACAAGTTCTGTGCTGCGGACCACGTCCCGGACTTCTACAGCTACGGCAGGACCATGCACATCGTCTTCAAGTCGGACACCTTCATCACCGGCAACGGAATGAGTCTCACCTATCAGGTGGCAGGTATGGCGATGGCAGAGTTTGACCATCTTTCACTACTCACGTTATTTTCACCATGTCCTCCCTTAACTGATGTGTGTCTTCCCATCATCCTGTGTGCTCCTCCAGGCTGCAGCAGGACATATGAACAGGAATACGGTTACTTAAAGAGCCCAGGCTGGCCCGACATCTACCCCCACAACATGGACTGCACCATCATCCTCCAGGCACCCCAGAACAACATCATCTCACTATTCTTCGACAGCTTCAACCTGGAGTCCCACTCCACCTGTAGTTTTGACTACCTCGAGGTTAGAACAGAGAGACAACCTGAAGACACATTGGCTTAGCCTGAAATAAATTACCCGGCATGGTTTCCTTTTGATAGCATTCGGAGACAAGCGTCAGTTGTTGTCGGTTGTCGGTGGAATTCTTTGTATGCCGGCCCCCAGTCATCATTGGTTTATGCATGTGTGTTTCAAACACAATGTCCTGTCCATGTTTTCCAGGTCCGTAATGGCAGTACACCATCTGCTCCACTGTTAGGAAAATACTGTGGAAACACTCTTCCCAATCCCATATTCCCAGGCGCCAGCCAGCTCTACCTCCACTTCCGCAGTGACTTCTCTGGGGCTCAGGACGGCTTCGAGATCACATGGACCTCCTCACCAGAAGGTTAGAAATGTAACTGACTTCGGTGTCATTGTCTGAAAGACAAAAGACCCACAGTCCTGGGCTTAGTTGACCCCAAGATCTATCAAATCAATGGCAACTCTGCTGTTTTAATATATGCTGTTTAGTACATTTCTGAAGCTTGACAAATAACTGAGTCTGTCTGAGCAGTATGTGTGCTACTATAAGTGGAAGTAACTGTGTGTGTTTTGTCTGCAGGTTGTGGGGGTCAGTTGTACGGTGACCACGGCTCTGTGACCAGTCCTAACTACCCTGGCACGTATACTAACAATACCCACTGTGAGTGGGGCATCAGGGCTCCCAGTGGGCGTGTGGTGACGGTCACATTTGCCCAGATCAGCATTGACGACCCAGGAGATTGCCAGAACAACTACCTGAAACTGTATGACGGGAAAGACGCCAGCTCTCCTCCTGTTGGGCCATACTGCGGCGCGGTACGTTACATTAGTCTTCATAAAGTATTTTAAATATAATGATTTTTTTTGGCATTTTATGCTTTATTGCTTCAAACAATCCTGTATTTTCTGGCGCTAACGTATGAATGTATATTAGGGCAGAACTATTTAGAAAAATAATCTGATTGCGATTTATTTGACCAATACTGCGATTGCGATTTAATATTTGAGTATGTTTAAGCCCTTTGTCATCTGTATTGCTCAACGAAGACGAGCAATAAATAATTGTACAATTGTATTGCATAGTACCAACAGAATATTAGATAGATTAAACAGATAGACAAAACATAAATTGTTCTTTCCTGTAGGCCAAGCCTACATGTTATAATGAAATGAGGTGATGCATGAATTAATATGAATGACATATTTTTATTGAACTACTTCAATCCCAGTAGTATATTGACGGATTTGTTGAACTTTCAGCCTTGTAAGCATGTACTAATTCTCATGAAAACACAAAGCACTGACAAATAAGCCTAGTGTAGACATTAATATAAAAGTCAGTAACTGACTTTGTCACTGTAATAAACATGTGATATTTAAACATGTGGATTGCACTATTTGAACATTGTCTATATATTATCTTACTGATCTTCAGTCAGCAAATAACACACATGGTGCAGAAACTCAAGGTAGCAGTGAGGTAGCAGCGTTAGCAAGGCAGCTTTTGCACAAAACCTGATGCTTCGCAGCATCTTCTTTCTTACTGTCAAAAAATGTATGTATCGTTCCTCTATTGACACTAACGTTTCCCTAATGTCAGAATCTATCAAACCTGAGGCCATTGTACTTTTATTTTTTACAAAAGATGCTATAAATCTTTAAGCACTAATGTGTATAAATATACCCATCTGTCGCAGCCAGTTGCTATACTATTATACTATATACACAAATAGTAAATTACTATTTTTAGGTGTTGGCAGGTGTTTTGCGTGTAGTAACCACTCCTCTAAACCTCTTATTGTTTCTTGTCTTTCACAGGAGACCAACATTGCTCCATTCACAGCATCTTCACGCCACGTCTACATTGTGTTTAATGCTCAGTACGCTGTCCTGCCCTCTGGGTTCAGACTGACATGGAGCAGCTGAGTACACACACACACACACACACACAATTCTACAGCATGCACACACACACACACACACACACACACACACACGCTGACCAGATGCTTGTTTACAGATTCTCTAATCATACCAGTTAAACTGGACAACCCCTCAAAGGCCAGAGCAGGCCAATCATATGTAAATATGGAATTATGAGATGCAAAATATGTTGCAACATATTTGAAATGAAAGTTTGTTTGTAGATCATTTCTAAAGAAAATGGCAAATGTGTATTTAATGTGTTCTTTGTATAACATCCTTGATGTGCTATCCGATGTGCAAATGAAATCTGTTTAATAGGATCAATAGGATGAATTATCAGCAAGTGGAATTATAACACTGACTGAAGATATGTTGGATTGTATTCAGAAAACGTTTTAAATATTTTGCTTGACAACAAATTGTGATTAAAATGTATTTTATTGTGATTTTCTTTGTCAAAAATCTCCACAAGTATATTTTGTATATATGTCTATATATGTTCCTTTTCCTATATGGTTGAATGAATGTGATTCAATGTTGCAATCCTCATTTATCTCCCATTGAACTGTGTTGATGTTTCATTTCTGGTTAGACGACTGGAGTGTGATGTGGCTGGCTGGTTAATACATTTTCCTCAACACAAGTATTAACTTGACCGTCTAACGACATACTAAATATCGTATATGTTATTGTTACCCATCTACCAATCACTGGCATTTGTTATGAGACATTCTAAAAGCTCCCAGGACTTTACAATTAAATCTGTGTTCGAAAAATGTCCACTGCCTGAGTGCAGATGATGTGTGTGTACCAAGTAATTAAGTCAATTTAACTCCTTAGGAAATTTAAGAAACAATTGATAGCTCAACTCATTTTAACTTCCAAAATCAAATGGAACAGGTACTTATGCAACAACTATAACAATATACAATGTGGGTATAAATGTATGCAGTCACCTGTACATACACAGAAATACAAGTCACAATAACATGGTTGTATATCATCCAGTACTGAGTGTATTTGACCATGAGATTATCCTCAGGTTTGGGGGTCTCAGACTGCACACTCTGGGATCGCATCCTACCTGGCCCAGGTTGCTCCCACTAAGGAAAGTGTGAGGATCTGTGTCTGCTTCACAGGTATATACCTACCGGTGTCCCCCAGGGCTGCTCTTATCTCCATACACCAGGTCACGACAAACACATGCCATGTTTAACAATAATGCACAAAGACCGGGGAAGTGGAGAGAACGGATACACATAATGATTAGGGAGCAGGTGTGTGTGATGATAAGATAATAACAATCCGCGTTTGAATGATTAGAAATGGGCGACGGCAGCTATTAGACTGGTGAAGTTGAGCGCTATAGCAGCATTTGGCCGGAGGGGTCCACAACATCTTTGCAGACCAGGTACATCGCTTCATTGCACAGGTATTCCCTGATGGCAGTGGCCTTTCTCCGCAGTATAATACACCGTGCCATACTGCGCACATTGTTCGGAAATGGTTTGATAACAATGACGAAGAGTTCATGGTGTTGCCCTGGACTCCAACTTCCCCAGATCTCAATTTGTGGGATGTGCTGGACAAACAAGCCTGATCAACAGTGACTTGCCCTTGCAACTTACAGGACTTGAAAGATCTGCTGCTAATGTCACCTCTTGTAGAGTCCATGATACGCCGGTGTGTTGGGGGCACACAGAAAACCAACAGTATATTAGGCATTAAGGTCCTAATGCTTTGGTTCATCAGTGTACATAATCATTAGAAGTATCATATAATTGTTTTCTTTTCATCCCCAATTTTGTCTGCTCTAAAAACACACACAACCACTGCCCCCTGTCAGTGAGTGTGTTTAATTCCAACAGTTACCGGCTTTAATTGGTCTGGGGTTTCAAACGCTCTAGCAGTGCTAGTCCCACTGGACACGCTCCAACTGACATGGCAACTCTGACTGCCCTAATCAGACAGACGGACAGAGAGAAGAAACGGGAGGGCTGGTATGGACGACACTGGGGGCAGGGGAATAAGGGAGTAGGTCTGATGTAAACAGAGCTAACAGAATGGCTAGGGGAGAGATGGATTAGCAAGGCAAGCCACCCCGGGGAATACCAATGGCTTGGATGACAAAAGCTGTGTTATTCTCACTTTGCGTAGATGGGTTTAGCCAGCCAGCTGTTGTAAAGCCTCCCGCAGCATGTCTTCCACCCACAAAGAAAAAAATTACAAATTGGCTTTCCCACTACTTGTTCTAATATGTACTGTAGGGTTTGTGCCAGGGAAATGGAAAACTTCACATTCGTAGACAGCACCAGATCAATGACTGGCAAACCATGACTTCTATAACACCTACACCATTCCTGACAGCGCCTTCCCGACCAGGGCAAGGTCACCCAGGTTGCCAGCGAGTCACCAATGTACAGTATATTAAAATGTCTGTCAACCATGTGCACGGCCTAACAGAGACACACTGTGAATTAATAAGAAAACAAATTAGTATGCATGCTGAGTGGTAGCCCACTGACACTGTTCTGCCATTAATTATATTTACCTCAATGAACACTGACACACTTCTTTTTTTCCTGGTTTGGTGGTGAGTTGAGTAAAGTTAACTATTTCACTGTGTAAACAGAGATTGGACCTGATTGGCAGTCCCCCCAAACACAGTCAAGGCGAAGTTCATCGGTGCTGCAAGCATTGCCAGTCACCTTCCACCAGATATACTCAGCATATATACAGAGCCCTCCGTTTTAGTGCTTATCTGTACAAACGACCAGCCTTAGCAAGTCCTGAAAAACAAGGGTACAGAAAAGAATGATGTGTGGCCAGAGGTGAGGAACGGCCAGTTGTATGGGTGCTCGTCAGCACAGAACAGCCTATCCCTGAGGGAAAAGCACTCAGTCAGGTTAGCCTGGTGAGGATTACCTCCTCTTCATGCCTGGCCTATTTGGGTTTTCTATACTGGAGGAAAAATAGGACAGGATGGAAGATTGAATTACAGTGTGTTGATTCGAGGTACCGTGTCTGAGCCAGGACCATAGGAGCCAAGCCAGATAATGTGCCTCCCACGCAAGGTAAGAGCAGGTATTTATGCTTTAGGTGAGGCTATAGGTTAAGTAGACAAGCTGTTTGGGACGGGAATTAATAACATCAGAAATGTGATCTAAATGGACATTTGTTGCACACTGTTATGCCTGGTTGTGCTTGTTAAAAATCCAATATGATATTTGGCTATTGTTTCCATTTCATCAGCTATCGAACGTGGCATAACAATATTTATAGTAAACATCTGGTACATTGGTAAAATTTAAATTGAGTGATGAAAACAGTTTTTTCTCAAACTATTGTTTTATAGAAACTGTTGTGGCTAATTATTTTAAATAACTACATTTTAATTTGTTTTCATATTTATTTTGGGAATATGAAAATATAAAAATGAAAATGCCTATTACACTAAAAAAATGTATTTCCTGTTTTTGAGAAGAATTCTACACCATGAGGTTTAAAGAACACTGAAATATGTTGTAATAAAGATTATTATTATTTTTTTATTAGAGAGGTTTGAAAACACATGAAATGTTAACTGTTACTGTTAAGCTGGGATGTAATTTTTAAAATGCATTGTCATATTCCAAAGTTGGTGTTCTGCAGTCTGCCATTTACTATTTATCTATACGTTATACGATGCAATGTTTGTGTGCTGTAGACCATAACATCGGACAATCTGCTCTTTATGTAAATATTTGCCCATGTTTAAACAACTCATTTTGGGGCACAAAAACCAATGTTTGCACATTGCCGCACGAGGGCGACACACACCATGTCATTGGCAGAGTGTGTGTTACTGTAATATGAGTTCTCTTTATATTTCGTTTACTGTATGATGTCATTTTCTAATACAAACATACTCACGCTATACTCTCACGCTAAAATTGTCTGCATCCAAAATGTCTACTTTGTGGAGATGACACCAAAACATAATAAAAGTGTCCGTTCACGCAATACTTAAAAGAAAATCGTGAGCATATACAAAGATATCCGGCATGGTCTTTAAAGTCCAAGTATGACATTTTCAATTTCAATTTAATTTCAATTAAATGCCGGTCTCTACGACCAGTATTTGTGGTGCAACATTATTTCATCCAGTTGGCTAAAAAAAATACAACAGCGCTCACGCATAGGACATAACCGTGCATGTAATTAAATGTAGGCTACACGCAGACTTTCCCTTGTTTGGGGGATTGTGCAGAACGACAGGATGGAATCGGAACTATGCTTCTAGAACGTTTGGAATATACATCTGGATCCAGGAAGTGGCCTTAAATGGAATGCTGGACATGTCACATATCAACTTCCGGTTGGGTGTGTGCGTGTGCACTCAGTAGCAGCTGTATCTAGGAAGTACATTGAAAATATACAGTTTTTCACAACATAATTGTAAAACGAATTCATTCCCTTTGAAAAGGTAAACGTCGTTGATATTATATTTTTTTTACACACAATCGGTCGGTTTCTATCCCATTTTACCAACACCGTTAGTAACATACAGTTAAGCTAACTTTCTTGACCATATTTGTTACCGAATATACGGCTGTTTATTTAACAAGTAGAAGTGTCATCCTTACTTAATACTCGAATAAATGTTTCCCCCCTGGTTATATTGTAGAACATGTCGAAGTCTTTGAAGAAAATAGTGGAGGAGAGCCGGGAGAAGAATATTCCCGAGGTGGATATGTGCGATAGAAGTATATCCAACATGTTGGAAATCCCGGGACTGTGTGAGTACCGTTGGTTTTAGTTTCTAATTTAAAAAAAATCAACATCTAATACATAAATATATAGCAAACCCCTATATGTATATACAGTGATACGGTAAGCTTTTAAAAAACATGAATCTGTTGATGCAGTCCAACTTATTTAATGACACTGAAAATGACAATTCATGTTACAAAGGTACTCCCTACTATGTTGAGTCAACAATGTAGTCTGCTATAGAAAGTTGTAAAGTAGATTGAATTTAATAATTTTTCCTTTTCACACATCACCTTTTACAGTTGCAGTAAGTAGGCTAGAGTGTAGATCAGCAGGAAGGCTTGTTGTAGACACCCATGTCATGCTGTAAACCATGTCCTGTTTTGACTTTGCAGTCACACTATCCAACATTACCCAGCTGGTTCTGAGTCACAACAAGCTGACAAGTAAGTCATCACTTCCTGACGTGGAGAATTTACAGTTTTGCACGTGTGTTTGTTTAAAACTGTTGTCAGGATGCATGAACACACTAGGAGTGGCACAGTTGCATTTCCTGTCACAATCCTGGTACAAGTATAGGTACTTATTAAATAAAGGAGATTCTATATCTGAAACGGAGAACATGCAAACTTGGAGGACACAGAATACAAACTTAACCCTATAATGTATTTACATAAAAATGTAATTTCCCCCCTCCTGTTTAGGAACATGCCATGTCAAAAGAGTATAACATATCTGATAGCAGAGCTATCAAAATGACACATACAGCAATGGCTATGTCATACTGCTTAATACCACTAGAGGGCAGACGTAAACTGTACACTTGAGGTTATTAAGCCTTTCTGGTGTGCTTTAGAGCAACACCTTTGGATGTCAGCTTGACTGACAGACGTTTCACTCATGAACTAAGTAATTAAATTTCTCAAAAAAAATGCTGGGATGGGTGAGAAAGTACATGTTTAATTTTGTAAGTTTTTTCATCAACGTACATCAACAATCACATTTTTTGGTCACTTTTATACAAAATTGTTATTACACTGCTAATACTTTGACATTACATATAGCTAGTTTACATGTTCATCACAACCACTGAGGCAGTGAAGCTTTACAACTGTTATATATACTTGCTCATTTTGTGCTCACTAGGGATTAAACTGAACAGATATTCTCTGATCCTTTTTCTATCTCTTCCATGTGTGTGCTGATATTCAGATGACTACAGACATTACTCCAGTGCGTCATATATAACTAGTTGCGTAATATCGGCACATTGTTTGACCTGCCTCATTCTGCTGTTATCTTGAGTTTCCTGTTCTGTTCCCCCACCTTAATCCCCATGATGATGTCACAAAGTGAGATTAAATATTTCTCTCTACGCTAGTTATGGGAAAAGATGAAAGAGTGGTTTTAGGATTAGCTAATTAACATCATTATCATCATGCATATTTACCTGCAGGTGTTTCAGGTGCTCTCATTTGATTGGTCTGGTAGCACGAATGTTCGGCACTGTAATATATTTATTTTACACAGCAAATTACTGTAAATACGGAGCTGTGGTTCACGTCCTGACACTATGGGAGCGTGCCTCTGCTGTTTACTTCTTCTTCCTGATTTCCACTCTGAGGCCCTGATCGTGTCCTACCGGCTTTAAAGAGCTCACTGATATGAAAGATGGCATGTTGTCTGTTTGAACTTCTCACGGTACTCAGGAAAACGGTGGCATTTGAAAAGTCTTTCATTAGAGAGGAGAAGGAACGCGAAGAGGAACGCAAAGATGAGGGAGATCTGGCTAGCAGCTGCATACCTACCCTATAGGATGACTAGAGGCAGACGCCACCTACAAACCGGTGATGGAGAGATGGGGGGGGGAGGAGAGCAAACAAAAAAAGCAATGGAGATAGAGAGATAGAAATAGAGGGTAATGGAGAGATGGCTGATGCTTAGCTGAAGGTTGGGACCCTTTCCCAGACAGCCAGTCTTAACATGACTCTGTCCTATTACCATCAATCTATCTGGCATTAACAACTGTGAAGTGTCACTGGGTCCCCTTCAGGCTACACTGACCGGAACACACGCACTGTAGACACACAATCGAAGACACACACACACACACACACATGGAATATCACACTCTTTCTCACTGTCTCTCTCTCTCATTAATCTTTTCTGAGACTTACACGTCACAACAACCATATACACTTTTTATTTATTGCTAAAGTTCTATGGTGGAATCGTATTGTTTCTATCATGCCGAAGAGTCTCGCAATTAAAAACAGAAAGAATCGCCGGTGTAATAAATGAACCGTATTTATGGAGATCAATAGGGATTCTTGTATGGAACGGGGCCTACTTAACAAGCCAGTATGTGTATGGCCAGACTTGCTACCCTGACCCCCTATATCACTTTGCATTGATCCACTGGACATTCGCAGGCCCACTGAGAATGAGCCTGAATTGAATTGATTTTGCGATGCGGGTTGAACCACTGGGATAGATAAACGCGAAATGGTCTCGGACACGTTGTATACTCTCGTGTTGTGCTCAAGACCCGGGCTGGAATTCCGGTCACGACTTGTGACTTAAACGGTCGTGATTTGGACTCGGTGAAGAAGCTACGCAACGTACGCAAAATCCACACGGTGAAGCTGAGGCGATAAGAAGTTTGTATTGAATTACATTCGGGCGCTTTCTGATTCATGCACGTGAGCATCGTTCCGCTGCGTTTCACGTGATCTGTTTACATCAGCGGTGTTGAAGATGAGAACCGGAGGTGATGCACGGACGCACGCAAACTTATTGCACTTCATTGGTTTTCAGAAATGCTCTCTTAAGTTGCTTATTGAACTGAAAAGCTACAGACTCCATTACCATTTAAAAGCTTGATGTAGATATTTCTTGTATTCCTTGAAAACATGCATAAAAAGAGTTTGAATGGAAAATGTAGTGAAGGGAATAGGATATATAGTCATTGGGTCAGAAACAAGGTCAGAAACAAGGTCACTAATCTATTGCCATGCAGAATTTAGACTTTCTTGTTGTCGATTTGTTCGAGGTAATCAGAAGTTATTTCCCAACATGCATCATGATGTGCCTCCAACTATTTGAATTGGCTGGATGGGTCCTTACATACGTTACGGTCCAGCTGCTCTCACAACAGCTCAATAGGGTTGAGATCCTGTGACCGTGCTGGCCACTCCATTTTAGACAGAAAACCAGCGGACTGCTGGTATCCCTACATTGTTCTTGCCTAGTTAGAGCTGTGCTTTGGGTCAGTGTCCTGTTGTTGGAAGAAATTGGCTGAAATTTGAATTCTGGTTGGAGACAGTTTGAGCTCTTCCGTAAAGAGAGTAGTACACAGTGTTATATGAGATCTTCAGTTTCTTGGCAGTTTCTCACATGGAATAAACAAAGGCCATTGCTTATTTAATCAGCATACTAGCTTGCTGTTTAGCTGTGCTTACCTTATTAAAATAATGATCACTTAGCTTTTATAATGTAACTGGATTAGCAAACACAACGTGCCATCGTAACTCTGGACTGATGGTTGCTGATAATGTGCCTCTATACATTGTATACACGGTATTTGTCCTGAACAGTGTGCCTTTCCGGCGAGAACTAGGACATTTTTAAGTCACCCCAATCCTTGGGACGATAGTGTAGACAGATCATACTGTAATTCAACATGTTTTATTTTAGCTACAATATACAATCGGCTTCAAATATTTAAGCTAGGATGAAAATGTTTCTTAACCACTTGCAGAAGACAACACACACAGACATACAAATATGCACAGCCACAAACACCTCAGAGACAATTGCATTGGCGACATGTCCGTCTGATACGATGTCAGAATGCCAGGGGCACGTTCAGTCCCAGTGATCTCACAGCAGTGATCTCCCTAGAGACATTCCTGTCAGGTAGTCCTGGCCTCCTCTGTTTGTACACACACCACTCCATCAACCGAAACACACCCACTGCCCCATTGATCATGCCTTTAATCGGATAGAGGCTTCATCTCGTTATCTCTTCATCGATCTCTGTCCACTTCTCAAAAATGAACTTGATTTGGGGGGTGGCTGGAATATTGGGGCAGGTTGAGGAGTCCACAGGGTTCTTTGGGGGGGGTGGAATATTGGGGCAGGTTGAGGAATCCACAGGGTTGTTTTGGGGGGGGCAGTAATATTGGGGCAGGTTGAGGAGTCCACAGGGTTGTTTGGGGATCAGGTGAACACATCTGCTACATCGTTAAGATATTAAAACTCTGCCCTGGGTTCCCTGGATTAAACAGCCTCTAATTGAGCCATCACAGAGGGACAGGGTGATAATGATGTCATTAAGACAGATTAGGTCATACCTCAACGTCAGGCTTTTACTGTAGCAGCTCTGGTGGCGATCCTGTGACTTTGTTATTATATGAGCAGTAGGTAGGTATGTGTGTTTATAGTGATAAAAGACTATGCTACAGTCTGTAAATATGTATAGACCAGGAACCAGGAATAGTGGTGGTTTAATGTGCAATGTTAGGTTGTTTTAAACAATCCCTGTCTCTCTCTCTTCTACTCTTTCTCTCACCACGTCTCTCTCTTTCTCTCACCACGTCTCTCTCTTTCTCTCACCACGTCTCTCTCTTTCTCTCACCACGTCTCTCTCTTTCTCTCACCACGTCTCTCTCTTTCTCTCACCACGTCTCTCTCTTTCTCTCACCACGTCTCTCTCTTTCTCTCACCACGTCTCTCTCTTTCTCTCACCACGTCTCTCTCTTTCTCTCACCACGTCTCTCTCTTTCTCTCACCACGTCTCTCTCTTTCTCTCACCACGTCTCTCTCTTTCTCTCACCACGTCTCTCTCCTCTCTCCTCGTCTTTTTTTTCTCACGTCTCTCTCTTTCTCTCCCCACATTTCTCTCCCCTGCCTCTCTTTCTTTCCCCACGTCTTTCTTTTACTCTCCTCACTTCTCTCTCCTTCTTTCCCCACGTCTTTCCTTTTCTCTTCTCTCTTCCCACATTTCCCTCCTTCTCTCCCCACATTTCTTATCTTCTCTCCCCACATCTCTTATCTTCTCTCCCCATGTCTTTCTCTCAGCCATTCCTGCAAATGTGGCTGACTTGAAGAACCTGGAAGTTCTCAATGTATTTAACAACCAGATAGAGGAGCTGCCCACTCAGATCAGCAGCATGCAGAAGCTCAAACACCTCAACCTTGGGTGAGTTGTGTGTCTCCATGAATTCATCTTCTGTGTGTGCGTGTGTGCGTGTGTGTGAGCTATGCCTCTTTATCAACTTTATTCCCTGCACACAAAGCCCCACTGTCAGGCAGGGAGACACGGCGGTTGAGACACGGCGGTTGAGACACGGCGGTTGAGACACGGCGGTTGAGACCTGTTTCTCTTTCCCCCTTAAGGGCAGCATGTCTGTGCCTCTGAACTGGTCTTGGCAGGGACCTTGTTATTTCCTTATCTCTGGTTGGGACTCAAATCACCTCACCCCTGTAATTTAGCCACTCAAAGCCTCCAGTTCTAGGGGCTTTAACTCTTTACCCATCCCTTCACATCCCTGTCCCATCTGCCTAACAAGCTGTAGTGGAGAGGTGAGAGTATTCCCTCATACATGTTGATTCATTTGTCATTTAATAGTTATGATGTGCTTGTAGTGTGTTCTGGTGGTGTTGAGGTCTGATGGGGTTGTACTGTGTTCTGGTGGTGTTGAGGTCTGATGGGGTTGTACTGTGTTCTGGTGGTGTTGAGGTCTGATTGGGTTGTACTGTGTTCTGGTGGTGTTGAGGTCTGATGGGGTTGTACTGTGTTCTGGTGGTGTTGAGGTCTGATTGGGTTGTACAGGCTGTAGCTGTAGTAGTATCCACTTTCCGTCCTGTTCTCTTGAATCTGTCTGTGGTCTGCATAAGGGCAGAGTCACAGTGAGAGGATGAACAGTTCACCATTACAGGTTCAGCAGCCTCACATTCTGTGGGACCCAGCTGTTGGCTGCAGCCCCTCTGATCCATGGAACATAGAGATGGGAGCGCCAGATAAGGGATTGTTCTCAATGTCACGCAGGATTACGGAAAAACTCTTCCAATCTCCTCGGCCGTGCTGACATTCTGCATTTCTTATTGATTGTCTGTCACTAGTACCATCTACCAGCCATCATCTGGAGGCCTAATCCCTGCAGACGTATTCAGAACTGACTGCTCCTCTCAACGCTGTGTGTGTGTGTGTGTGTGTGTGTGTGTGTGTGTGTGTGTGTGTGTGTGTGTGTGTGTGTGTGTGTGTGTGTGTGTGTGTGTGTGTGTGTGTGTGTGTGTGTGTGTGTGTTATCCACCTGATCTCTACTTTCCGACCTGTAATTGCCTCTGAAACATTGTGCCTTAGCGAAATCAATTATATTTTTTTTATTTTTAAATGCTCCCTGAAAGCGACCCGCTAAGATGTGTCTTCTTCTTCTTGTCTTATAGACGTTGTTTTATTGAATTACCACAGATGTTTGTTTCTTCTCCACTCAGAGGAATGATCTGAACACCTGTTAATCTGACGGCCTGATAACTAAGTGTTTCCTGTGTGTGTGTGTGTCTGTGTGTGTGTGTGTGTGTAGTATGAACAGGATGAATACTCTGCCTCGAGGCTTTGGGTCCTTGCCTGCTCTGGAGGTGCTGGACCTGACATACAACAATCTGAATGAGTCCTCCCTCCCTGGGAACTTCTTTTACCTCAGTGAGTCACACGCTCGAATGAACACAAACCGTGTAGCGTTTCATAAAAAAAAGATTAGATGTATAGTTAATTAATTGTTCACTAATCACTATTCTAAACGAGTGCCATCACACTCTCCCAAGTATTTTTGTTGTTGCGTAAAAACAAGGGATGCACGGATCTTTAGTTTCTTAATCGGTCCGATATTGGCCAAAAACCATGGATCAGATATCGCCCAAAATGTTTTCCAATAATCCATTAGCCTATGATGTACATGCATTGAGCGCCGTAAAGAGAGGTGTGTCGTGAGACAAGCAACACGTGTCTGGTGAACATAGGTAGCTAGAATGTGGGATTAGATTAGGTTAAGCAAAGAGTGTCCAAACAATGTATTAGTAACAGTGTAACAGCGTAGTTGTTTAAAAAGTGTAAAAAAGATGTTATTGGATTAGTATCGATATCGGCAAATACTCAAGGTTGAAGTATCGTTATGGGCATCGGACATGAAAAAGTGGTATTGAGCCATCCCTAGTCAAAACCCATATAAATGAAACATAAAGAAACGTATTGTAGTCAGATTGCTCTCAAAATATAATTCTAGTCGTAAAGATCTAATTTCTTTTCATTTCTAAGGGCCTGAATCAAGTATGTTCATATCCTTTAATATGCCACCACAATATAAATGACTATGGCGTCAGTAAATTCACATCTTGTAAACTCTGTAACATCCTTTATTTAGTTTTCATGATAATGAACGTTGAGGAAAAGGCTGTGTCGCCAGTCTCTCATCACTCTTTCACTCACCCACCCCCTGTGTCCTCGTCTTCACACATGTCATCATCTTCCCCAGCGCCTCCCATCAGTTTTCAGCCTGTTCTTTCTCCCCCTTCTTTTCTCTCTTCATCTCTCCCCCTCTATCCACTCTCTCTCTTTCTATGTTCCCTTCTCTCCCCCTTCTGCTCTCTCTCTCTGTCCCCCTCCTCCTTTCCCCCTCTTTCCCTCTCTCTCCCTCTCTGAGGCCAGCGTGCGGTGTCAGACTGGTAATGGCCTGTTATTTTAATACTGATGATGACATAATGAAAGCACTATTCACACAGCAATCAACTTCACTTTAATCTCATACCTTCATGCCCTCACCCTGCCTCCCCTCACACACCAACACCTCTCCCTCTTCTAACTATTACAGCTGAACGTGGCTCCTCTGCTATGATGCGCGCACACACACACACACACACACACACACACACACACACACACACACACACACAGCGGTGCATGAGTAGTAATTGTCGGCCCAAATTAAACAGGGTCTGATTAATGAATGAGGTGCTAATGATTAAATACAATCAGATCTACCAGGAAGGGGTGTGGCGCAGGTGTGTGGCAGGGCGTCTATGGGCCGGTGCGTCTATGGGCCGGTGCGTCTATGGGCCGGTGCGTCTATGGGCCGGTGCGTCTATGGGCCGGTGCGTCTATGGGCCGGTGCGTCTATGGGCCGGTGCGTCTATGGGCCGGTGCGTCTATGGGCCGGTGCGTCTATGGGCCGGTGCGTCTATGGGCCGGTGCGTCTATGGGCCGGTGCGTCTATGGGCCGGTGCGTCTATGGGCCGGTGCGTCTATGGGCCGGTGCGTCTATGGGCCGGTGCGTCTATGGGCCGGTGCGTCTATGGGCCGGTGCGTCTATGGGCCGGTGCGTCTATGGGCCGGTGCGTCTATGGGCCGGTGCGTCTATGGGCCGGTGCGTCTGTGGGCCAGGACAACACACCTTCCATTGAATAGAGCAACTTTGTGTTATTTTACTACATTCCCAGGATTATTTCCATGTAGAATAGATGGTCATGCTTAGGGATGGGAATCGTGAACCGGTTCTTCTTTAGAACCGGTTCCCAGTGAATCGATTCCTTGGAACCGTTAGTGTACCTGCTTAACGATTCCGCTTAACGGTTCGGCTCGTTGCAAATGTGTCATCATGACCGTGACACACGCGCTGCGCATTTTGGTTACGCAGAAGCGATCTAAAGTGTGGTTATATTTCACTCGAAAAGACGCCAATGCAGTCATTTGCAACAGTTGTAAAAGTTTAATTTCGGCAATGGGGGGAACTACCTCCAATATGCAGAAGCATTTGGCCACACAGCACGCAATCCGTTTGCAGGACTGTCGCGTGTTTGATTCTCTACTACTCAGCGACACAACAACAAGTGAGTCAAGCAGCAGCGGAACTTGTCTATTTAGTTAATGTGAGCGCCATTTCATTGTGTAAACTTTTACTATACGGATAATAATCTAATTTGTCAATCATTTGCCCAAGTTGATAGTTGTGGTCTTTACAGAAGACTTCTTTCTATTTTGTATGTCAGTTGAGTTGAATTTAGTTTCAGGTTGAATATTCCCAAAGGAACAAGCTGTTCCTTGACTGATTACCGTCTGTGTTTTTTGTTTTTATGGCACTTAAATAGCAGTTTTATTTATTTTTTCGCTGGACCAATGAATGGGAAAAAATCTATAGGTCCCTGGACTTTACTTTGTAGCTCACCTACTGTTAGGTTTGTTCTGAGGTTGCTACACATAATTTGTGTATACTCTGAGTATGTGCGGTGTTCTTATCAGATATTAAAGCAAGTTACAAACAAACAAACAAAAAAAATTGTAATTATTTCCTTACCCAATGAGAATCGATAAGAGAATCGATAAGGAACCGGATCGATAAGCAATATCGATAATGGAATCGGAATCGTTAAATTCTTATCAATTCCCATCCCTAGTCATGCTATACAGTGAAATGCAACATGCTGTTTTTTTATGACAACATTCTGTGATTTTCTCTGTCTTGTGTGATTTTGTACTTGTTTTACACATTTAACATGATTAATTTAATTTCAGGTGTTGGTCAGTATAGTTGTGTTCTACTGTCTCTATTGCAAGTATGTCTGCTTGTGTGTTCATATATATATATATATATATATATATCTCCCCCGAACTACAGCAGCATATGTATGTTTGACCTGTTTTTCTGTGTGTGTGTCAGTCACACAGCTTCTCACGTGTCGTTATTAATCAGCCCTGACTGTGTTATTGATCACTTTGGCCTGGTCCAGTGCTCGCTCACACACACACACACACACACACTCTAACTGACTGCTCTGTAAATTGCAGCGACCCTGCGAGCGCTGTATCTCAGCGACAACGACTTTGAGATTCTGCCTCCAGATATCGGCAAACTAGGCAAGCTGCAGATAGTGAGTAATTTATCTAAATATCCCTCGCTGAAAATCAATGCTCTCCTTTTGGTCTCTTTGTCTATTTTTCAGGTTGTCCATCTCCCAATTTCAGGCCATTCTAGGTGTAATTTATGAGCCTACTTACTGATATTGAAGCCGTTCCCGATCTAGCTGTTAGTAAAGATCCATGTAAATGTGTCCAGCTCATCGTTTAACATTAATTTACATTAGACTACCATTACATCCAGGTTACCACAGTAAAGAGTAATGAACGTGTATGCTTTATCTTTTATCTTCTCCTAGAGTATCTGAGTGTATCATTCAGTTCTGTAGCAGAGAGAATGTTCAGTACAGTATCTGTTTGCGTGTCTTGCCTGCTTTGCAAACACTTCAATGCATTTCCCGTCACACATGTTTTCCTCTCCGCCCCGTCCCGCCCATTCCATCCATAGCTGAGCCTGAGAGACAACGATCTGATCTCGCTGCCTAAAGAGATAGGAGACCTGACCCAGCTCAAAGAGCTCCACATCCAGGGGAACCGGCTCACTGTCCTGCCCCCAGAACTGGGTAACACACAACACACATGCATATACAGGCTGTCCGTACACAAGCTGTCTGTAAATGCGCTGTCCGTACACACGCTGTGGTGGTGTCGAGGTACGGTACAGTATGGTACGGTACAGTATGGTACGGTACAGTATGGTACGGTACAGTATGGTACGGTACAGTATGGTACGGTACAGTATGGTACGGTACAGTACGGTACGGTACAGTATAGTACGGTATAATACAGTGTGGACTGACCCTTCACCGATGGAACTTTCTGATAGATTCCATGGACATCACCATTTAGACCAGCCAATTGAGATATGTTCATCAGTAATCTACAAGGTGAGATATAACGTAGAAAGAGACCAAGACACAGAGACAGACAGACAGAATGATAAAAGGCAGGGAGGAAGATAGATTGAGGGAAGGACCTCTACCACTCCCTTACTCTCTTACTGTGTGTCTCTTTCTGTCTGTGGGGCTGATTATAATCTCCCTGTCACGGATCTCTAATCCCAGTCTCACTACTCTGACCTCATTAGGGCCACAGTAAAGCACCACAGAGAGGAGGAGATGGGAAAGGGATGGATGGAGACAGAGAGATGAGGAAGGGATGGAGAGAGATAGGGAAGTGATGGAGAAAGATAGAGAGAGTTGAGGAATGGAGAGGAATATGGGTGAATGTTACAGAGAGGGAGATCGTGAGAAGGGTGGTGTGGAACATGAGAACCTATAAAAGCGAGAATAAAAAATGGAGGGTGAGTAAGTGGAGGGTGTAGAGTGTGTGGGGTGGGGTGAGTGGCTAAAAGAGAGTGGGGTGAGTGGGTGGAGTGAGGTGAGTAGCCCCTACCACCAGTTGCTGAGTGTGTATGGGAATACAAGTAGAGGCAGATGGTGTAGCTGTCAAAACCTCACAGGAGAGTAGAGTGACTTGCTCTATTGGCTACAGATACCAGTAATTGTAATCACAAGATGGGTGGAGAGATGGAGGGATCTGGAGGAAGACAGACAGGATGGAGAGATGAATAAGGAGAAAGGATGAGAGAGAAAAAAATGATAATGGAGTGAAAGGATTACGGAGAAAGGGGCACACGTATTCTCTTTTGGTGGCTTCAAATAAAATAAAGTGATAATACGTACTATTAAAGGTATCAAATAATTTAGTTTCTGAATTCCCTCTCATTGGGAAAGTTCCCGCGATCTACTTCAGAGTAAGAGCAGCTGGCGTTGGTTCTGTGGGCTGGAATAGATAAACATGTGAACAGCAATGAGCTGGTGTTGGATGTCTCTGACCGGCCGTGTATCGGCGTGAGGTCGCTGGATGGGTTGGGGTGTTGGGTTTAATTTAGGTACTGACAACTCTCTCACTGGCTCATCAAAAGTTTCTTAATTAGTCCCAGAGGGGCCACCATCAACCACATTAGCACAATGATCCGCCGACCGTGATGTTTCCAGAACCTTCATTTTCTTCTCCTTTCTCTCCCTCTGCCCTCCTCCCTTTCCTCCCACCCATTCATCTCTCCACCTTGTTGACCTTTCCTTCTCCCTTCTGACCCTCCCTCCTGCTCCCCCATCCGTCCTCTCCTCAGGTAACCTGGACCTGACTGGTCCTAAACAGGTGTTTAAAGCAGAGAATAACCCCTGGGTGACCCCTATAGCGGACCAATTCCAGCTGGGAGTCTCCCATGTGTTTGAATACGTCCGCTCCGAGACCTACAAGTAGTAAGTTTTGTTTGCCTGCACCTGTCACCTGTAGTCAGAATGCCTCGCCACCTCACACACACACACACACACACACCCTCTCTCTACCACCACCCCCTCTCGCTACTTCTACACCCCCCTCGGTACTTCTACCCCCTCTCTCTACCCTCCCTCTACCCCCCCCACGGCCTCTACCTCTCCCCCTCTACCTTTACCCCCTTCCTACCTCTACCTCCCTCTCTACTTCCACCCCCCCTTTTCCTGGACTCTGAAACACCTACTCACCCATTCTCCTCTGCTTTCCTATGCTGGACTGCACCTACCACCATGCCCACTCCGCCAATTCTTTTCCGCTCTCTATTAAAGAGGTGACGGGGAACAGCTCTGTCCTGGGGCTAGGTAAGATGTAACGTGGGGATAAAGAAGAGCCGTAGTGTAAATCTTGCCCTGGTCGAACAGGTAGACGCAGCTTTTACGATGCTACTGGCTCTGACCCGATCATCCAGCGGGTGCCCCAGACATTTGTCTTCCAGACTCTCAATGGGGGAATGGAGCGATGCCGCAGACATGGAGATGATGGATAGTCATTTAGAGCTACAGCCTATACGACGTGGAGCTGGGGTTGGACACAGAGACCAGAGGCAACAACAGGAAATGGCACAGTACTTCCAACAACACAGTCATGTAGCTGTCAGTTTCTGCTATGGGTCAACGCAGCCACACTCTGTCATCTCTCTGTCTTTATTTACGTCTCGCTCGGTCTTTTTATTCTGTCTTTTAAAAGAAATATTGTGTCAATGGTAAGGCTAACTTTGTCCCCTTACAGAGGTCAGGTTTATTTTGGATTATTTTACTTCTGTCTGTGTCTCTGGTGTTATTTCCATTCATTTGAGCTTGAGGCATTCTGTCTCATTGGATGAGCCAGGCAGGCTCTGAGGCAGGCTCTGGGGCAGGCTCTGGGGCAGGCTCTGGGGCAGGCTCTGGGGCAGGCTCTGGGGCAGGCTCTGGGGCAGGCTCTGGGGCAGGCTCTGGGGCAGGCTCTGGGGCAGGCTCTGGGGCAGGCTCTGGGGCAGGCTCTGGGGCAGGCTCTGGGGCAGGCTCTGGGGCAGGCTCTGGGGCAGGCTCTGGGGCTCTGGGGCAGGCTCTGGGGCAGGCTCTGGGGCAGGCTCTGAGGCAGGCTCTGAGGCAGGCTCTGAGGCAGGCTCTGAGGCAGGCTCTGAGGCAGGCTCTGAGGCAGGCTCTGAGGCAGGCGCTTGACATGGACAGAGGATGACGATGACACTGGAAGAAAATCCCTCTGTAGATCAGATGGATATGAAATCATTTCATCAGAGAGACCAGAAGAACATACTTGATCTGCTCTTCTCACACTTGGTGTGCATTAATGTCTCTAACATGGCATAACAACATGTCCTCCTGTCTGTCTAGCGTCACCTCGTCTGTCTGTTATCACCATGTCTGTCTGTCATCCTTGTCTGTCGCCAACTCTTTGACATGCAACTCTCTTGTCATCTTTCTGTCTTCCTTCTATCAGAATACACTGAGCCCCTCACTTATAACTTGTCTCACGAGTCGTCTATATTTCCTCATCGATTTGCCGAATCGCCAAGACAAAAGGCTTTTGAAAACGTCAGTGCCACTGTGACCAACATACTACACTAATACAAAAATTATTGTGAATAGTCACCTGTGTGTAATAGTTTGATTGTGAACATGTCATTATTTTACACATTTAACACATACATTTCCTCTTGCTGTTCACAGAGAAAGCACCTGTGAGGTGTTACTTCCCTGCTCCGGCTACTCTGCTGGTTTCACATTTCTATCCACTTATAAGTATCTATTTAGAGGCAGACAGACTGCAAGGTGCGTAGTCAGTGGTTGCTTAAATAAAAATCCATAACGATGTCTAACAGGTCAATGTTCTAATACACATCAAGGCCTAAATCTACATGATGTATATAATAACACAGAAACAGCGCATCCTTCACTCTGGTATGTCAGATGCGTTCCAGTGTACGTCCTCAAAATCTACAAAGTGGCAAATACAATTCTCCCAGGGGAGAAAAATAAGCATTTTTATTGGAGTCCTTCTCTGTGTGGACGTGTTCTGTAATTTATTTGTATGGCATTGTGGCGGTTTCATGTTAATGATTTCCGAACGTTCGCTCGCTAGAAATTCCTGGGTTTTGTGTCTTTCAGACTGAATCCACACAGTTGGTACGCGAGCTATATTGGACATGGTGTCCTGTTGTGCTGTAATTATGGCAACTCACCATGACGTCCATTTTAAATGGGCTACGGAGAAAATGTGATCTTCATTCCGAGTCAGACTGCCAGAAGGGGTGCTGACTTGTGTGAAGGAAGGTGTTAACTGATATTACTGTACTTTCACTTTTCTTACATACAGAGCAATAGAATGACGAGTATCTCTCCTGTGTTTCCTCTCTCTTTTGGTGTCTGTCTGTCTCCGTGTGTGTGTGTGTCTGTCTGCGTCTGTCTGTCTCTGTGTCTGTCTGTCTCTGTGTCTGTCTGTCTCTGTGTCTGTCTGTCTCTGTGTCTGTCTGTCACTGTGTGTGTGTGTGTCTGTCACTGTGTGTGTGTGTCTGTCTGTCTCTGTGTCTGTCTGTCTCTGTGTCTGTCTGTCTCTGTGTCCTGTCTGTCTCTGTGTCTGTCTGTCTCTGTGTCTGTCTGTCTCTGTGTCTGTCTGTCTCTGTGTCTGTCTGTCTCTGTGTCTGTCTGTCTCTGTGTCTGTCTGTCTCTGTGTCTGTCTGTCTCTGTGTCTGTCTCTGTGTCTGTCTCTGTGTCTGTCTCTGTGTCTGTCTCTGTCTCTCTGTCTGTCTGTCTGTCTGTCTGTCTCTGTGTGTGTGTGCATATTTATGTGCACATGGTGGGGGGTTAGCCGGTATCTTACAGCAGGCAGATGTTAACAGACCTCCAGGTTTAGGATTCTTACCTCAGTCCTCCACGGCCCAACAGCTTAATTCACACCTTCCTCAATGTCGTTCACACACTCCTACACACTCCTACTGGGCTCTCTCTCTCTCTCTCTCTCTTCCTCTCTGTCTCTCTCTCTCTCTCTCTTCCTCTCTGTCTCTCTCTCTCTCTCTCTCTTCCTCTCTGTCTCACTCTCTCTCTCTTCCTCTCTGTCTCTCTCTCTCTCTTCCTCTCTGTCTCACTCTCTCTGTCTGTGTGTCTTTCACTAATGTCTCTGTCTCCCATTCTTCCTGCCTCTGACGTGTTCTCTTATAACTCTTTGTCGCCGTGGTTTCGTTTGTCCTTCACCTTAACATCACCTGTAGTCTCAAGCATGTCACTTTGTTTTCAATTTCTAGCTCAAGGATCATTTTCCATTCAATATATTGCTAGAATTGTTTTTGGTCCTCACAAATAACATATACATTGCAATCGGTGTGTCCTTGTTTTTGGTCTCACAGAGAGCTGTAATCGTACTGTATGAGTGTAGCCTACACCACAGAGAGCTGTAATCATACTGTATGAGTGTAGCCTACACCGCAGAGGGGTAATCATACTGTATGAGTGTAGCCTACACCACAGAGGGGTAATCATACTGTATGAGTGTAGCCTACACCACAGAGGGGTAATCATACTGTATGAGTGTAGTCTACACCACAGAGAGGGGTAATCATACTGTATGAGTGTAGCCTACACCACATAGAGGGGTAATCATACTGTATGAGTGTAGCCTACACCACATAGAGGGGTAATCATACTGTATGAGTGTAGCCTACACCGCATAGAGGGGTAATCATACTGTATGAGTGTAGCCTACACCACATAGAGGGGTAATCATACTGTATGAGTGTAGCCTACACCACATAGAGCTGTAATCATACTGTATGAGTGTAGCCTACACCACATAGAGCTGTAATCATACTGTATAAGTGTAGCCTACACCACAGAGGGGTAATCATACTGTATGAGTGTAGTCTACACCACAGAGAGCTGTAATCATACTGTATGAGTGTAGCCTACACCACATAGAGCTGTAATCATACTGTATGAGTGTAGCCTACACCACAGAGGGGTAATCATACTGTATGAGTGTAGTCTACACCACAGAGAGGGGTAATCATACTGTATGAGTGTAGTCTACACCACAGAGAGGGGTAATCATACTGTATGAGTGTAGCCTACACCACAGAGGGGTAATCATACTGTATGAGTGTAGTCTACACCGCATAGAGGGGTAATCATACTGTATGAGTGTAGCCTACACCGCATAGAGGGGTAATCATACTGTATGAGTGTAGCCTACACCACATAGAACTGTAATCATACTGTATGAGTGTAGCCTACACCACATAGAGCTGTAATCATACTGTATGAGTGTAGCCTACACCACATAGAGCTGTAATCATACTGTATAAGTGTAGCCTACACCACAGAGGGGTAATCATACTGTATGAGTGTAGTCTACACCACAGAGAGCTGTAATCATACTGTATGAGTGTAGCCTACACCACAGAGGGGTAATCATACTGTATGAGTGTAGCCTACACCACATTGAGGGGTAATCATACTGTATGAGTGTAGCCTACACCGCATAGAGGGGTAATCATACTGTATGAGTGTAGCCTACACTACATAGAACTGTAATCATACTGTATGAGTGTAGCCTACACCACATAGAGCTGTAATCATACTGTATGAGTGTAGCCTACACCACATAGAGCTGTAATCATACTGTATAAGTGTAGCCTACACCACAGAGGGGTAATCATACTGTATGAGTGTAGTCTACACCACAGAGAGCTGTAATCATACTGTATGAGTGTAGCCTACACCACATAGAGGGGTAATCATACTATATGAGTGTAGTCCAACCATCCCTTCAGCCCAGCATAATACCAATTAGTCTGTCACATTGCTGGCTTCTCTATGAGTTGTTCTAGTATTTCACTCTGCTCTACGATCAGAGCCATGTTAAGGCAAATGATTTTCAGAAACATCCAGGTTTTCTTTCTGAAGATTTGTTTTCATTCCAGTGTGGCTTTAGTGAAACCTATGCCAGTAGGATATTACTATTACCAGTGGAGGATTGGTACTTTTATATATTGCAGCATCTTCTCTTTATCCCCTGGGATCCGTAATATGGTGTATGGGGGTTTGTTTGTAGGGAAAATAGCATACTACACCTGGATAAGGACTCAAAACAATTAAGATACTCAAACACAGGTTTCACTATACTTGTGAAGACATTTCAGAACTGAAATGTATTATATGAGGCCTTCATAGATAATAACAACAGTTTGTGAAATTCCTGACGTGATAGCCACCGACTAAATCTGTGCAAATTACGTGCAATAACAGCAATGAGAGATACATGGCGGATTTAAGATATCTAGTCCCTAGTAGAGATGTTTCCTCTCCTGCCAATGTTAAAAATCAATACACCACCAACTATATTAGAGGCTCCTTCATATCCAACTCTGGCTGCCGTCGTTTTCAGAGATATCTGCAAGTCTGTAGAGGAAACACGTTGGGGTTGAGGATATGGAAATCCTTTGTGAGCATGGCATGGCTAAGCGTCTGTCAGTCCATCCGTCAGACCTGCAACTCTTTCTGTCAGGTGAACGAGCTCTGTATTCAATATGCATGACAGGTAACCACACACGCTGAGTAACCACTACCTCTGTCTCCAGACTGAACCTGAGCGCTCTGTAGATGTACCTAAACCAAAAGGCTAGTCAGTGGCGAGTTCAGTATTTTAAGTCATTAGAGAGTCTATTCCCAACGCTGTGTGACTATTAGAATCATTAGAAACCTGTCAGGTTTTTTTTTCGCCAGATTTTGTCTGATCTGCACCCAGACAGCCAGGTTGTCTGTACTTTTCCCACCATATTGCTGACCCTTGGACCGGGGCCAAATAACACCCTATTGTGTAAATGTGCTGGTAACCTGATCCAAGTGTATTGAAGCCACATACTTCTGTGGACTTCCAGATGATCTGTAGGAGTGCAAGTTCAGGTTCAGTCAAAGCCCAGACACTCAGTGCAATGTGAGAGATGAGTGGATGGATGTCAGCTGTTGATGACGCTGATTCAAACCAAATATCCAGGAAGTAGAAATCGTTTGCTCATGGCTTCTCTTTACTGTATCTAACCATCTCCCAACAAGCACACACACACGTTTATACTTTAGCATATTTTATCAGGCGTTTCTGCATGGCTAGCCCTTGTCCGTTAATTCTGCTGAATGTGCGCCAAAGAGTTTCTTAGCTTCTCTTTCTCTCCTAGCTAATTATATTCATGCATTAATGAATTCGCCATGCCAGGCAGACATGAGTGCAGACATGAGGCCTGCTGGCTAGGCCTGCCAGTTGGGTCTGGGTTGCAGTAACAGTTTGTGGCTGGAGCTTCCATGATGAGATGTGTTCCTCTCACTTTCATTACACTATCTAGAAGGTCCAATAAAACGGCAATGACCAATGGGTAAAATTATATGTTGTGTAGATAATTCAACCCTGAAATCTCCACCGAAGTCCATTCAAATGCTGTCGGGAGTGTTTAGAACACAAAGCCAGAATTAGGGTGACAAAATCTCCGGGTTCAGAGAAACGAATGGGCTAAAAAGACATGCATGTTTCTTTCCATATTGAACTGGTGCTACTTTATGAAATAGCATTATGCCTATATTACGACAAATCATTACACATGTGGTTACACATGTAATCCCACCCGATGCTTCTCACCATGTCCTCTATTGGTAATATTCACAATACTGTACAATAAAATACTTCACCGTAGCAAACCAGCTTTGACAGGCTACCTGCCTACCTACCCACTGTAAACCCTGGATCACTTTCTGTCACCACATGTCTGCGTTTGTAATCCAGTGTTTTAGTTCACAAAATGTAACATGTTGGCTGTAATATAAATGTTATGTTTATAGTCAAGATCCCAGTGAGAATCAAATTTTCAATAAAATAAATGAAATTTGTATTGGTGAAATTAACGAAATTCCCGAAAAGTGGTTTTACCCCCATCCCTTACAGTGAAATCTAAATCGGCCAAACCACTTTTTCCCCCTACTGACTTCAGGTCAGTTCTTACAAAAGTTAGGCCAATAGAAGGAATTTTTATAGCTCTTTTGTAAAAGTAAAAAGCTCAGCAGGGTTATGATGAAACCCTTGGCATGTTGTGACCTGTCTGACGCCCCCCGTACGTACGGCCTGTCTGACGCCCCCGCACGGCCTGTCTGACGCCCCCGCACAGCCTGTCTGACGTCCCCCCCGCACAGCCTGTGTATACACAATACCCACAGACTCACATTAGTTTCCCAACTTCACTTGTTGAACGACCCAATCAGCATAAACTCATTAAGTCCTTGGATGACTAGCTAACTAGTTGTATCAGATGTCCTTTTCCAGGGTTAGAACAAATTGTTCTGTTCAGGGTCCTGGAAGGCTGGAGTTCAGAAACACTGTCTATACAGCGTCCCACAGACAATAGAAAAGTGTTCCAGTCCTCTGGCTTTAGGGTAAATCCATAGTGACATGGCCGCAGGGAATCCATAGGGAGGCTCGATGCGACTAAATGACAATAATTAAGACGCATGACAAACGAGCTGTGCTCCTGGCTTTTGACAGATCGTCTCGCCTCCCTCCTCTTGCCCTCCTTCCCGCCTGCCCACATCATTAGCTGTAACCTTAAAGATGATCGAACAGTCTCTGTTGTCGCTGACTGACCAGCCCACTGCCTGCCTGCCGGTGTGTGGCGCTGACCCAAGAGTGTAACAAAACAGTTGAAATGTTCCACATTCAATCCTTTAGACACCTTGTGGCACCACATGTTGGGCCGCATGTTCCACTGACCGGCGACAGGAACAATGACCCAAAGTATCGCTGGGAAACGAGTCTCTGAAGGCTATTGCAGCCGGCCTCCCACTGTGTGTGTGCCAGGGGTGAATGACTTGTTGGTAACAATGCATGCAAGGGGCTGTTGTACAGGGCAGCGGAATCGCGGTACAGGTGTGCCATTGAAACCTTGGTTTAAATCGTTGTCGGCATACCAACAGTGGCCAGGTTCGCATCAATAAACTGTGCAAGTTGCCATAGCGCTGCCGGGAGGTGTCTGACACGAATGCCATGCCGTGTCACTCTATTGTAGTCATTTGCCGGAGAAACACTGCTTTCAAATTGTCCGTTCCTGCATAATTGTTGGTTGAAGAAGAAGTAGTGTAATGAAAGCAGGCTATAAGGCTATAATTACAAATTGGACACCACAAAAAGTGAGACTTTAACAGAATGTAAGGGATGAGTAAGTGGATGGAGAAGGAGTGAAGGTAAGGAAGAAAGAAGACTTGCACAGAGAGAAAGAACCGGAAAGAGTGAGTGGCGTTAAAGCGACCGAGAGCAGCGGCTCCTGCATGTTTGTGTTTTAATGAGCCACCTGATTGATAACCTACAGGAGGCCCCTGGTCGTTTGGGGGCTTGTGTTTGTAGAGCTGTCCTCTTGGCTAATGAGAAGTGATGAGGCCCAGGTGATCTCTCACCCCATCTGACCTGACCTATACTGTCCGTATGGGAAGACACATTCATTGTGTTGGGAAAGCGCTGTGCATTTTACAGGTTAGTGTTTCCCCATCGTGAATCGTGTGTTCACCTTTCGTGTTCACCTTTGTTCCAAACGCAGAAATGACGTGATTGTTTTCATCAACATTTGCAAATTGGATGTTGCCAACACTGAGAGGACATTGGACCAATGAGTGCACAACAAGGATTACAAAGTGAATCACTGGGTGGTCTCAAAATTCTCCGAACAAGTGTAATAGCGAACAAATGTCTGAGACTTGTCATTACCACACAGTGGTCAGTTTACATCATAGCATTCCTCCAACAGGCCGGCTCCTTATAGCTGTGACTTACTATCTACGGCAGGCAGGCAGGTGTTGAGGCATTGAATGTTAAGAGTGGCCAAATAGTGAGCTTAACACATATTGCTTCTTCCATGCAACAGTGTCCAGGATTTACTGGGATTGGTGTCGACAAAAAAGGTATGTGGCGCCCCTAGACATGAACCCAATAGAACAGGTTTGGGATCTGATGGAATGGGCAACATGAATGTACCACTGTCAATCAATCAATCAAATTTATTTTATAAAGCCATTTTTACAACAAAGTTGTCATAGTGCTTTTACAAACTCCCAGCTTGAATCCGACAGAGCACACATCAACAAGTTAATACAAGTTGATACACGGCGGCTAGGAAAACTCCCTGATGGGTCAAATTTAAGAAGAAACCTAGAGGAACCAGGCTCTGAGGTGAGGCCAGTCCTTTTCTGGCTGTGCTGGGTGAACTTATGATAGTTTAGTTTAATCATTATTAAATGTATGTTTAATGCAAAGAGTCTTATACAATAGTCCAGGGCAAATACTGTCAGAAAGGGACAACCGGGAGGGTTGAGGGTTTGGCAGTTTGGAGGCCGAAACTGTCAGGTAGCATCAGCTGCTCAGTCTGCAACACAATCAGCCACATGTTCCCAGGGTTGATCGGTCCCACAGCATGGCCAGCGGTCCTCCTTAATGGAAGCGGAAACAAGACTCAGGGAAATGTTAGACACCCAAGTTCTCAAAGTCCCCGGCACAATAGTATAGCAGCATAAATCTTAAAATTGAGACGGGGGCTTCAGTGAAACTGTGGCCCACTTTACCAAGCATCAGCAAAGGGACACCAGTCAACCGCAACCACTCTGGTAAGGTTTAGTTGTACTCACAGAATTACTGGAATTGAGGGAACAAAAGAGAACCATAGCAACCAGTGACTCCACCCCCCGAGTTGGAGAGAGGACATCCCAGGGGAAATGAGAACCCGCCCGGGAAAGGCAGCAGGGTGGAATGAATTCAGAGCCTTCCGTTCACCTTCGTACCCTGGGCCATACTAAACTTAATCCATAGACCTTGCTAAAGAGACGTTTTTATTAGTGACTTAAGAGTTTGCACCAAATCTGCATTTTGAAACCCGGATTGGCAGCTCATTCCATAATAGAGTAGCTCTATAGGAGAAAACTATGCATCAGGCTGTTTTTTTTTAGGTACTATTAGAAGACCAGCATCTTTTGACCTTAAGTTACACGTAGGTATGTATGGCTGGACTAATTCAGTGAGGTAGATGGGAGCAAGTTCATGTAAAGCTTTATATGTTAAAAATAGAACTTTAAAGTCTGCCCTAGCCTTATCTACACAAATTAACTGAAGTCTATCTGATAAATAAGATCTAAACCAGTCGAGAACATATCCTCGTAGCCCAACATGGGTCTCCAATCTTTTCAAGAGAAGGGAGTGATCAATACTGTCTAAGGCACCACTAAGATCCAGAAGCAATAAAATTGAATTTAACACCTAAACGAGTGCAGTCTCAGTGCTATGATGAAGTCTAAAACCGGACTGGAGCTTTTTATAAATAGTATTTGTCTTCAGGAAGCCAGTAAGTTGAATGAGACTGATTTTTCTAATATTTCTGCGAGGAATGGGATGTTCTATATTGGTTGGCGTATTCTTTAGCATGTCCGCATCTAGGTTAGATTTTTTTTTAACCAAGGCTTAATTTCTGCAACTCTTAGTGAGGTTGGCACATATCTGGGGGATAGGGATTAAAATGTATTATGTTCAACATTGGTGGACCAAGCACAAGAAGTAACTCTTCAAGGAATGTACTTGGAATTGGGTCTAGTTGACAATTGGTTGACTTTGAACAGTTGATTCAAGCATTTACGTTGTGTGTGCTTGAATCACTGAAACGTGTCATGCATGACTTATGGCCAAGGTGGTCTGACCTGATGCTAGTATTTAATAATATGGACACTAACTACATGTTAATGTAGACATTTGGTTGCCTGAAGAAAAGTCTAATGTAACGTCGACTTTCTGTGGGGTAAGCCATAACGTTGATAACATGGATCAGTATAAAATCACATGGACTATCCTTAACCAATTACATTCTCTGAACTAGTCAGAAGAGTCTCAAGATTAGGAATCATTCAGAAACTGACGATCACTATGGTAGATGAGATATCAATTAGTTTTAGGATACGGAAATAAACATGGAATCCCTATTGGATAAGCCCTGCATAACAACATGAAAGGGAAGTGATACGGGACATCTAACATCAGATGAATTAGCCACAGTGCTCCTGCACAATTAGAAACACCTGTAACACATCACCAGGCAGTAACAGTGCCCACTGTGTTCCGTAGTTTCGGGAAGTTCCTTATCAAGTCCTTAATGACCAAGTTATAGTAATTTGTAACTAACCAGTGACCTTCACACTCATTCTTTTTATTTTAATTGATTACTAATTAGTTGGGAACTCCATGTACTCTGTAATTTAGGTCTTAATTAGGAAGGTTCTAAAATTGGTGAACACATCCGGACGCCATGTGTTGGTAGAAAACAGAAGCAGTCGTGTAAATTCAGGAAGACCTGGGGCCTGTACCATGATGGTAGTTGAACAAACTCAGGGTTCCAGGATTGGTTCAGAATTGACAAAATCAAACCGACGCAATCAGGCTTTATTGGTACCATGAAGCAGCTCATCAACTTACTTTGTCAACCCAGGCTTTGATCCTTAAACTCTGATTACTCCGCGCGCGCACATAAAAGAGTAACGTCGGCACCGAACAACCAATCACGTTCGACATGGATAGGGCGAGAGCAATATATTTTTTCCGCGGAGGAGAAAGAAATTAATCTTCAGAAATATGCCTAAGAAATACATTTTATAGGCGATTAATATAAAATAATGATTGTAGGCTAATCATATTGAAAATGAATGAAAAGAAAATGTGTGTATTCATATATATATATATATATGTATATATATATATATATGTATGTAATGTGTGTAAAATGTGAAGCCATTGCAACAGAGAACAGAAGCTAGGAATTAGTTACGTCACCTATATGTGTCTTTGCTCACTGCTGATTTGTCCAACTTCTGACTTAGATCTCGAATGCAGAACATAACCTGCCCCGGAGCAGGTTAGCCGTGTAGCGTCAGATACCATGGCAACGAATACCGATTGAAGCCGAGCTACTTACATGGTACCTAAAACCCAGGGTTGGCCGAAACTTAACTGAAACATAGCTGGCTAGCCACCTAAACCAGCTTCATGGTACAGGCCCCTGATCTGGATTCTGATCTTATTAAGTCCTTTGGGCTGCGTTACCTCGTATAATGGGCTTTACTGCACACAGGGGTCCTCTCCAGTGTCTTTCCCCCTCCACCCACTGTAATGCTATGGGAAATCATTGTGTTTGTTCAGGCACAGAGCACTTCCTCCTGCCGCTGGTGGCCCCTGTGCACTAGTAACAAGGCTGGTTGGCCCTCATCGATTTAATTTTGGACTCTGTGTATGTGTTTGGATGTGCGCGGACAGGTGTGTGCGGATGTGTGTTTCACATAGTTCTGCCGGTATCCCATCGCCCCCGGAGAGGGAGGCAGAGAGAAGAGGGACGGAGACTGGGTTCACACAGGGGACAGCAAGAGTAGGTGATGGAGAGGAGAACGATTAGGCCACTCACTGTATATTTGCAGATTTTATTATGGAATAAAAGACTGCTTTAGGTTTATTTTATATTTAAAATGAATAAAGTAAATGATTAAATTGACTAAGAACTGAAGATCTAAGATGAACAGATACAGACCTCCAGACCAGCTTCAATGTCCTGTGACTCCTGAACCTCTATTGGACGAATGTGACGACCATTATAAGCGATTCCATCGTTTTGTTTTCTTTGTGTACTTTTTGCCACAGAAGCTTCTGACAAACTAATCCCTACAATCACCACTATTTCATTTTCACTGCGATCTCCTAGCCTTGTTAACGAAATATAAGTCCATTCCAGTATTCTAACACAACTCCAAGCATGATGGGATGTCCCACGTCTGTGTAGAAGCTGTTGTTTGTTCATTTATTTTGTGTGTCTGATTACACCTTTGCTTTATCCTGCCCATTGAATGATTGTTGAGCACTTTAGTGGTCCTGTTTCTCAGAGCAGAGGAAGCCTTGCTGGTTGTTCATGTAGCCTGAATGTTTTCTCTCCTCAGGCATTCTCCTATGTGTCTCTCTAATGTCTCCCCCCGTGTCTCACCTCGTGTCTCCTCCTGTGTCTCCCCCCGTGTCTCTCTAATGTGTCACCCCGTGTCTCCCCCGTGTCTCTCTAATGTCTCACCCCATGTCTCCCCTCGTGTCTCTCTAATGTCTCACCCCGTGTCTCCCCCGTATCTCTCTAATGTCTCACCCCGTGTCTCCCCCGTGTCTCTCTAACCTCTCACCCCGTGTCTCCCCCGTGTCTCTCTAATGTCTCACCCCGTGTCTCCCCTCGTGTCTCCACCCCGTGTCTCCACTTTGCTTCCTCAGTATTCCACTCATACTCCTCTCCCATCATTTCAGACTGTCATACTGTCAGAGAGAGGTAGGAAGTAGAAGTATGAGAATAGTAGAGTAGGGGTGCTTGTTGATTGGGTGCTTGTTGATTCTGCACCCCTCATCCTCCACAACCGTGTCAACCGTGTTATTGGTGAATGAGTGAACCATGTTACTGGTGAATGAGTGAACCATCATGTATAGAGTCAACCATGTTACTGGTGAATGAGTGAACCATCATGTATAGAGTCAACCGTGTTACTGGTGAAGGAGTGAACCATCATGTATAGAGTCAACCGTGTTACTGGTAAATGAGTGAATCATCATGTATAGAGTCAACCATATTACTGGTGAAAGAGTCAACCATGTTACTGGTGAATGAGTGAACCATCATGTATAGAGTCAACCATGTTACTGGTGAATGAGTGAACCATCATGTATAGAGTCAACCATGTTACTGGTGAATGAGTGAACCATCATGTATAGAGTCAACCGTGTTACTGGTGAAGGAGTGAACCATCATGTATAGAGTCAACCGTGTTACTGGTAAATGAGTGAATCATCATGTATAGAGTCAACCATATTACTGGTGAAAGAGTCAACCATGTTACTGGTGAAGGAGTGAACCATTATGTCAAGACAAGTTTAGAGTAACACCATATAGTCTTATAGTGTATATACATATAATATAGTCATCAAACAGTAACAAGACACCCTCTCATGCTTTTAAACGATTACATTGTGCTGCATTGCCAGGTACACCTCTATTTGTATGGGCCAGGTCAATAGCCTGTCACCCTACATTCTGTCCATATCCTCCTCTCTCTTTAGTGACTCCTCTAATCCCAGACACTGTATCATTCATCCGGGACTATTATATTGTCTCTCTCACATTGATTCTTTCTTTATGACACAATGGATCGTTCTCTCCTGCGTCTCCGTCTTCCGAATCATCCATCAACACGGGCGCCCGCTACGATTATGCAGAACCACACGGGTTTGTTATGACACTACACAGATATCCATACCGAGACCCAGCCAGGTATTGACAACATGCGTAATCCTGCGCCTCTTTTGACGAGCTCCTTCCATCAGTCACCCCTCTTATCTCCCAGGGGGGGCCCTACTCTAATTTACACTCCCACAGGCCTCCATTCTCTTCTGCCGCCGCTTCCGGCATTCCCACCTGCTTGCTCTTGGTGATGCCGGCAGGTAACCTGGTGGTCCCAGAAGCGGATAAGTGGCCGAGGGGTTACGGGTTGAATCCCGGGTCAGTCTGGCAGAGATGGGTCGTCATCTACATGCCACCTTTTCTGCTGTTGTCCATTTAAACAAGACATTTCTCATCTTACTGTGATTGCTCCAGTGACCCTGCTGTCTGGTTCACCCTTAACCGTCAGCCCCTGTATGTATCTGCATTACTAGGGGTTGGCTTGTGTTCTCAGTATAAAGGACTATACGCTTATCTTCTATCCCTGTGCCTCTATAATGTCAGAGTCTGTCCCAGCTCTCCATCATGGTTTTGATGTCCACGTAGGCTGAGAGAACTATTTATATTAAAGTTCAGACACTGAAGGCCCCCAGGGGCCCGTGGTGTGCCTCCTAGCCCCCCGTATCAACCCGTCCTTTAGGGCCAAAGCACCACGCCTGAATGGGCAGCAGCTCCGGAGAAGTCGAATGGGGACGGCCGCTTTGCGGGCCCCAAGAGAGGGGACCGAGACTCTGGGAAAAAAAACGGAGATGTGTCGACTAGACACTGCCCGGAACTTCCATCACACTGATAGACGGGGGATGGCAAATGCCGGGCTCCTTTTCTGATTTGTAGATACTTTTGCGATAAGTGGGGAAATGGCACATTCTAAGAAATGTTTTTGTGCTTATATTGACATGCCGGAACAGGAGAAGTGACATTTCGGAAGATCGAGCTTGCCTTTGGTTTAGGCTATAAGCCCCATCAGTATGTGGTAGTTGGAGCGATACACTACAGCAGAATGTGTAAATGCTGATGAGCCAATTTGACGTCAGAACTCTTCATGTCAACAGGAAAATGTTAACTAGCTACATAATTAATGGAAAATGTGTTTCATCCATTCAGCGTGAAAGTCAACCCTGTGTGGGAACACACACACAATTTATTTGTGGGTGTGTGTGTTGGTGTTGGTGTGTGTGTTGGTGTGTTGGCGTGTGTGTGTTGGCGTGTGCATATTTGCATGTGTAAGATAGTGGATATAACTTTAAATCTCAGCCCTGGCCCTTAGTTAACACTGTGTTGGTGGTGCACTTGTTTCACAAACCCAACCTGTGTAGGCTCTTGACATTTGTCTGGTTTGCAATTAGACCTTTTCTCAAATGGCACTCTTCATTTACCCTGAAGGAGTGGGTCATGGGCCACACATTCACTAACAATCAGGACACATCTGTGCCTATCGCTTCTTCTTTCTCCTTCCCTGTCATCTCTCTCCTCATCTCCTTGTTAGATTTTCTAATGCTTTTTCCCTCCTTTTTACCTTCTCCATTTACCACTTTTCCTCTTTTTCTGCTGATTTCACTTTTTAATTTGTTTCTTTTAACTCCTCTCTACCTCTTGTCCTACTGATCCTCCTGTACAGCACTGTCTTCCTCACCTCTCTGTCTTCCTCACCTCCCTGTCTTCCTCACCTCTCTGTCTTCCTCACCTCTTTGTCTTCCTCACCTCACTGTTTTCTTCACCTCTGTCTTCCTCACCCCTCTGTCTTCCTCACCTCTCTGTCTTCCTCACCCCTCTGTCTTCACCTCGCTGTTTTCCTAACCTCTGTCTTCCTCACCCCTCTGTCTTCACCTCGCAGTTTGTACGGCCGTCACATGCAAGCCAACCCCGAACCACCGAAGAAGAGCAACGACAAAACTAAGAAGATCAGTCGCAAGCCCCTGGCTGCCAAAAATAAATGAGGAGGAGGAGAAGAATGGAGAAGATGTTTGTCCACGCTGGACCTCACTGCATGTGCCTTGGCCCGTTGTCTTTTATTTATCAGAGGAACACAGACACCCATTTTGTATTACTGTACTGTGTGAATAACGTTCCACTGGTGTGAGACATGTGGCACACCCATTACTCTTCAGTTAACTACCCCAGCTAATGTATAACAGTATTCAGGTTAAACCTCTTCACTGTCAAACCATTTCAAAAAGCAATATTATTTACTTTTTCTGACTGCAGGGGTTAAACCCTGTGCATTATAATGACTTAATTTGTAATGGAGCAAAATAGTTTCCAATTTAGTTTTTTTATGTTTGCCTGTGGTCAGATCTTTTCAGAATTTACACTGTCCTGACCGGACTGATGCTAGTTTTAGTTTTTGCCTATATACCATTAGTATTTATACACCAACATAATGCACCTTGAGGAGAGACAGCGTTAGTTTAACCCCACATTTGATTTGATCCAGCCTACCAAAGAGTGTAGTTGAAAGGGTTTGTAAGGGCCAAATGATAAGGGCTGGGTCTGACCTCTGCATCACTCTCAGGTGACTTCTTGTCTCTGCTGTAGTGAGGCAGGTTGAATAAAGGCTAGGGAGGGATCTAAGATGTCCTTAAAGGGTCCTCACTGTGTCTGTTATATTCGGCCCTGGAGACGAGGAGTCAGCCGTAAAGTCACTGTCTGTTACCTTGTTTCGCCTTCTTCACTGCCTTGTTTTCTAACGTACCGATATGTATCTTCGCGGGGTCTCTCGAGGTCAATTGTGCAATCCGAGCTACGGTGGCCAGCAGTGTCCAAAACAGCCCGTCATTTAATAGGGTACCAAGCAGTCAGTCACAATGCGCTGGCCATGTTCCACAGATATCAGTCATATGGGACATAGCAGCGATGATGTGTCGTCCTACACAGGCCAACCCCTGTAGCCATTATAGTCAGCCGCTCGATCATAATTCCCATTGTAACGTCTCTCGATAATGCTGAGACACAGGTGTGTTTTGAACATTCGCATCCATTCTTTGCTGTCACAGAAATACATGGGCAACTATCTGGGTTGAAAAAAATGTGTTATTTTTAAACGCAGAGTGTTTGTTGCTGCCGACCGTCCGTAATATTTCAGCTTAATAGTATCAGTAAAAAGAGACCCTTTTGATCTGGATCTTATCAAGCCAGGTGCAACATTATACTGTGTGTTCTGTTATCAAATGTATTTTAAATAAAGCTGTCTCTTGTTTGGAACTCCATTTTTGGTCAATGTAGGCTCAAAACACTCCGACAGCGTTGATTGGTATAAATTGCAAAACACTGTGAACTTATTGCACAGTGGGTTCAGTCATGTTGAACACACCCCCTGTATCGTCCATGTCACCACACACTCCTGGTCACACACACGTCGCTGTCATAACACCAGTTGGATGGGAAGGTGAGATCTACTTAGACCTGACCTTTCAGCTGCATCACTCCTGGTTACCAGCTGATGACTCTTTGTGTGTGTGTGTGTCAGGCCTCCGTGGCGTTGCCTGTCCTGCTTGTTCACACACTCGAGCACAGCAGGCACGTCTGCCGAGCTCTTAGAGGTTGACACACACGACAGAGCAGGAGGCCTTACATGCATTCACACATTACCTCTTCTCCTCTTTCTCCACCTTACCTAATACCCCTGTCCTCGCCCTCCTTCCCTCAGGGCCTAACCTCTCCTCTTCAACCCACCTAATCAGACGCTGGTGCTCTGGTATTTGTCATTGCTAATTTCCCTTTGTTCCCTCCCAACACCACACCATCACTGTCCACTTGTTCTCCATCCCTCATGAACCCTGGGTAATGATCCTCTTATTAACATGTCCTCCGTCTTCAGTGTTCATCCACTGGCTGTCTTTCCCTCTTTCCATTCAACCCGCTTTGTCCTCAAGCAGGTGGCTTTACCTCCTCGCCACGCTCCTTCACCTGACCTTTCACCTTTTGGGAATATTGGACACGCTGTGTAATGTAAAACAACACCTCCTGTCTTCAACCTTCTCCCTTTTTCAGCCGTCTCTTCCTTCTCTAATACATCCTGTCCTTCTCTTTAACTTCTCCTGTCCTCTTCTTTTGCTTCCCACTCCAATTTCTTCTGCTCTTCTACTCCTCTTTTCTCCCCCATTCATCCTTCTCTCTCCACCTCCTCCTGCCCTCCACCTCCTCTTGCCCTATCCTGTCCCTCCGACCTGTCCATCCATTATCCGTCTCTTCCCTCTCCAATATGTCCTGCCTTCCACCTCCTTCTACTCCTCCTGTCCCTCCGACCTCTCCCTCCATTATCCGTCTCTTCCCTCTCCAGCATGTCCTGCCTTCCACCTCCTTCTACTCCTCCTGTCCTCTATCTTGACCCTCCTTCATCCGTCTTATCCCCTTTTTTCTATGTCCTGCCCTGGACCTCCTCCTTTACCCCTTCACATGTCCAGACAGAAGGATCACCTAATCCCTCAAAACAATCAAAAAAAGGTGTGGTTGTTAAACTTTTCAAAATGTCCTAGCCATTTATAACACAGACTTTAATCTATCTTTCTGAATCCAGAATAATGGCAACCGAACTCGTTGTCTACAGCTGTTCAATTGTGTTGTCAGCCTGTTTTGGAATAGGAGGGCTGGCCTGAGAAATGGGGCCTGTCACTAAGCTGCATCATTATGCGAACGGTGGATCAGTCAAGGACAATAATGAAGCAATGACCTTTTACAACTTTTCAGTTTAAAAGGCAATGTGATAAACGCAGGATTCTATCTGTTACGCTTTTAATCAAACCTTCAAACTATTAGTTTAAAATTACAAAGAAATTGTGAAAATTTGGATTTTTTATTGTTTTATAGAAGCAATTAAAAACCATTCATACAGTATTTTTAGAAGCGGTGGAATTTTCGGCCCACATAATAACATCTCCAGGTGATCTAGTGTGAGACCAGTGATCGGTCTGAGTAATTGGGTGGGCTTTAGACCATCCTAACAGCCAATAAGGGATTTAAATATGTTTAAACCGGTAGTTTCACACAAGACAAGATCAAACAGAGAAGTTCAAGGAAATGGTCTCAAGGAAACAAATTATTATTTCTATATTTTGGAGTTCGCTTCATTAAATAGATGAACACACAGTGATGTATTACACAGATCAGCCTTTTTAGATTATCTTGCTCTTACATATCCCAGCGAATTGACCTTGCATTATTCCTTGGGTGACAACATTTCAATGCACTCAACCACTGACCAAACACCCCAGTTTGTCGAGCCCAGACATCAACCAAGATGCATATTCACACTGGGTTTATGACCTACCATACTGTAGCCTAGAAATCACAACTGACATATAGAACAATATAAAAAAACACAACTCCGGTGTGTATAGACGCATCATGAAACTAACTCTCCTGGCTCAATACGTTTTTATTTTCCTATTTTTCTTTTCGTTCTGGCCATTCTAGATCTCTTTAAGTCATTATTGAAGTGTTTCTATGTTTCTTTAAAAGCTCTGTCTTTCGCCTCACTTTAAGCAAATGTTATTCCTTTGTTTCTTCTTCTCCATTCATCTCACGGCCCGAAGGGCACGATAGGGTCCCCGGCTCACCAAGGCCATTGATTTTCACTGGGTGATTTATAGGGTGCGTAGGGGCAGACCTGATTTGCTAGGGAGCCTGCTCTATGCCAACTCAATGGGAGAAGTGGTATAAGGGCCCATTGGTATCTACACAGACGCCTATGCCACCCGGATCATGCCAACCTATAAGAGTACCTGAGAACAGCATTGCCTTTCTTAGGCGCGTTTGTGGTGTTATGGGAATATGGAAATATAGAAATAAATATGTATATGTACTACTTATGTGTCATACTGATGTAAAAGTAGGAGCCAGTTCCCATGGGATGAGATACAGGTTGATTTATTAAATGTTGATCAGGTACCCTGGGGCTGGCTGGTACGAGAGAACCTCTGATTGGTGGAACAAGATCCAGTTTTAGATAAGTATAGTGCTGCCGAATTGCGCTGTTATGATAGGTCAAGGAGTAACGGACTTAAGTGAGTACGAATCATGTTAGTGTGAGGCTAACAGACTCTTTCAGATGGGAAGGCTTCTTCTGACACGCCCCTGTGGCTATTTTACCGAATTGTTTTGTGTTGTGTGTCAGAGATTCCACAAGGTTACCATCTCTTATTGCTACGTTGTCTCCGGCTTACCTACTTCACGAGTTCAACTGGGTGCTATCAACAATATTCTATTAGATCCACTTTATAATTGAGAGTTAAAAGACTGTGAACCAAATTGGTCTCAGATGGTATGGATTTTAGTAGGGCGTAGTGCCCTACTAAAATCCAATAGTGTTGGTTATCCTTGCTGAAGAAAAAGCTCTTCTGACAGCACCCATCACTGATCCTCAGATTATCACTGATGCTGATGACCTGGTGTGAAATGCCTGCTGAACAAAAAGCATACATAATAATAAGGCTCAATTCAACTACCAGGCTGGTCTTACAACTACTACCAGGCTGGTCTTGGGTACAACTACTACCAGGCTGGTCTTGGGTACAACTACCACCAGGCTGGTCTTGGGTGTTTTATAAAACCCTACATCTGCCGGGTGACAGAGTGGCACCTCACTTATGGCCTCACTTCTCTGAATAATCAGTTTGTGTGCATGGATTAATTTTTTCCAGACTTGCATAAAAATTGCAACGACAGTTAGCAATAAATCCCAGTGCTAAACAGCTCTATGTCTCATATCCACCTTGGATTCCGCTGCCAAGCCACAATAAGATGCTTCTAAATGGCCTATCATTTGTGCTTACCATGGCCATTTGCCATAATTTATCTTCCGCTGTTATGGTATTGACAGAAGTGTCCTTATAATGATTGCCCTGTTACCTTCAAAGATCATTTTCGGGGACTTGTATAATGTATCAAAAGGTGTCTCAATAATGGTCTGGAGCCGTGGTTTGATTTAAATTAGGCCCGGGTCAATAGGGGTCTGCGACCAGCAATTGATCTTTTGCTGGTGTGGTTTGGTTCTGTGTTCTCTCCCCAACCCTGTGTTCCCATCAGCCCAATGTGCTCTGAGCCCATTTCGCCCTGTAAGAACCATTTTCAGTACATCGGCACTTATTGTGTGGTGGTCTTGTTTTCTCACACCGCTTGCTTTGTAACATTTGGGTCATCTGGCAGATCGTTTACTAACACCCCAATATGTCACCCCACCGTCGGTTACTAACGCAGTCTAATTCGGTCAAACAAAAGCGAGTGAACACAGGGCTGTGGTGACACCGGGATGACGTCACATGGTCCCGTGAAAGACCGGACAAGATCATTATTCATGTGTCATGTCAAATAATTAGTGCTGTGTTATTATTCTGACGTCTATAAAACAACATTGCGCTAGATAAACCAGAGAAGTTGACGTTTGGGATAACGTAATGGGTGCATGGTGTCACTTTGCACAGGATCTCCTTCTTTTATAAGGAGGCGCGCTGTGCTGCCCTCCCTCTGTCCTGTCTCCTCTCCGCACAGTGTAGGATACTGCGCCCAGACGCCCTCGGATCAGAGACACTCAACTATCTCAACTATCTCCTGTGATAACACCTGATGGTGCAGCTGGTGTGTCTGAGGGATTTGGGCACACAGCGATAGACCTGTAGACCGTTTGGATCCGGATATATAAGCTCTGGAGCGTCGGCGCGTCAAGGAGCAGGGTGCCCAAGTGTTTATCGAGGAGCCGCGCGTCCACATGTGGCTGCTGTTACTGGGGCTTTACAGTGCAGCCGAGATGATGAAGACTGGGCTTTATAAATCACAGAGGACTTAAAGCAGAAGCCTGGAGACGGGCTGAACTCTCCGATTCGGACACATTTGAATAACCAACAATCTGCAGCACAAATAAGTAAACAGGAGAGAGAAAAAACACGCGCAAGGGGCTTTGCCCAAAAAAAGTTGTTTTTAAGAAACCAATATTGGCTGTTGTGTTATTTTTCTTTTATAAAGGTCACCTCATCAACCTCCAAGATTTCTCCGAAAAGCAGACAAGAGGATCGCCCTGCGCTGACGAGACTGGTCGGCAGGAGGCGGCTGATAGCGGCCGGGGTGCTCGGAGTCGTCATGGTGTTGGTGCTGGTGATCCTGATCCCGGTTCTGGTGAATTCTGCTGGAACCTCGGCGCATTATGAGATGCTGGGCACCTGTCGGATGGTGTGTGATCCGTATGGAACCAAGTCACCCACCAGCAGCTCCACGGCGGACACGGTGCGCGGAGACAACAGCCTTATGCAGTCTCTACCAACATTCATACAAGGACAGAAAGGAGAAGCGGGTCGCCCGGGAAAGGCCGGACCCAGGGGCCCCCCGGGTGAGCAGGGTCCGCCCGGACCTATGGGGCCACCCGGGCAGAAAGGGGAGCCTGGGCGACCGGGACTACCGGGGCCACCCGGACCCAACGCTGCGCAGGGGGCGATCAGCGCGGCCACGTACAGCACCGTGCCCAAAATCGCGTTTTACGCGGGCCTTAAAAAGCAACACGAGGGCTACGAGGTGCTGAAGTTCGACGACGTGGTCACAAACCTGGGGAATCATTACGACCCCACGACGGGGAAGTTCACCTGCTCTATACCCGGGATCTATTTCTTTACTTATCACGTCCTGATGCGCGGAGGGGACGGAACCAGCATGTGGGCAGATCTCTGCAAGAACAATCAGGTAGGGGATCAAGTTGCAGTTTGTCCAGAAAGTGGAATTACGCACGGAAAAATATAAAAAATTATAATAATTACGCACGGAGCAACACCTTATTGAGGCCTGTATGTGTGTATTGATAAACTCATGTCTAATGATTTCAAGTTTCAGTGACTTCTGAATTATAGCGCTGCAGTTTATAAAGTTATTTTGTGATATATATATTTTTGCTGCACGGGGAAATGACGAGTAACCAACGCGTGTACAAATGTGTAAATCACTCAATCTGAATACAAGCATGATGCTATAAGGTTATTATTACACGATAATGAACTTTATGCATGCATTTTATGTCATATATTCTGTTTCTATTTGCCTGATCCACCCAGCCTATGGGGTAGCTAAAGAAAGCTTAGATGACATATAAGTTCTCCCCACTTCTACCACGACCCATTTGGTTAGTTGGTAGTGATTGTGTGGTGGCAGGTTATAATGGATATTGGATAAAAGCGACATATGGACGATGGACTTGCAAAGATTAAGTATTGGTCTTTTTATTAATACTAATATTTAAAAACATACACCGGCTTGATATTTAATAATTATCTATAAAGGCTTAATTACTGTTTATTAAAACAAAATGGAATTTAACATCTCGAGGATAATATTATATAATTCGCCTTTGAGGCTATATTATCAAGTGAATTGCCCATTTTCCTGTAAAAAATGTGCATTATTGTATACCTAATACAAAATACTAATGATACTTAAAATAATAATATTGTAATTATTCAATCAAAATCACTGTCAACTATTTGTTCACAGTTCGAACTGTGACAATAGCTACGAATGATATGAATCTCCAACCTGATCTCCTATCATACGTGAAGCCTGGCCAGAGCTCCTGCATGCCAGAGAGCTCATCTAATCCTATCCACCCGGGACATCCGGTGTCACCAAGGCCCTGTAACTCTCCACGACCCATAGAACCCGCTCCACCAAGCGCATCCCCCTGTCAACGGCCACTGCGCTCGAAACATGGGGAGGGGTTGACGTGTGGGGGTGGTGTGTAGGGCACGGTCAGACACACAGCTTGATGCCTCAAGCTCATTTTGTACAACTCTATGTTAGAACCAGACAGTTCAGAGCACGCACAGATACTTTAGCTGATGTAGAAAGTTGACTTTTGATGTACATTTTTTGAAAGTGAAAGAAAAATGAACCAAGAGTTTATAGTAGAGACCATTTGTGAGTAACATGTAGGCTTTAAGTCTATGTTGACATCTAAGTGGTCCTTGAGGTCAACCTGGAGCCATGAATATGGTACTTTATTAATCACATTTTGATAACCTAAATGCCCATAGATATGATAGTGTCATCATCATTCTGGTGTCATCATTTATTATACCATATTAAATTAATATTATGAAGCCAAGTGTTGAAATAACCTGTCATCGCTGTTTCTAATTTAAAATTTCTGCAAAAATAACGTAATCATTTTTTGCATTGCAATCAGTGAATTTATGACAAATTCCCAAATTTAAATGACCTCACAGAAGATGTCTGGGTATGCTCATTTGAATAAACAACAGCTCTGCGATGCTTCACATTCTAGATCTAATTAGTTGGCTAATTAGTGGGATATTGCAGAACAATTTCCGCTTGATGACAAGTATGCATAGACTAATTTGGCCTATCATTCATAAAGCAAGGCCAACTATTTTTTGGAATAAAGTTAACATAAATGTATTGAATCATTTGAATGTGCTATGTTATTTGGTTCAGGTAATAGTCCTGAATGTCACTGCATACACACAGTTACCAAGAATTCAGGTTTCTTCTGACACACACCTCGGGCACCCCGACATTTTGTACTGGAGCTGTTCATGGTGCTGAAATGCCTTTCCTCTTGTGCTGTCTAATTCAAAAACAAGACTTGTCATTTTTAAAGCAATCTGGACTCATGAACAATTTATATGTACAGACAGTTACAAGGGTGGGTGCGTTGTTATGTTTTTTTGGGGTCAAGGATTCAGGGTGTATATGCTTGTTAAATTCCTTTTATAACAAACTATTTATCGACTCAAGGGAAATCAACCACGACATAGCGTGGTTACAAGTCTGTGCTAACGACCAGTGTCTCTCCGTTCCCTGGCAGGTTCGAGCTAGTGCCCTAGCCCAGGACGCCGACCAGAACTACGATTACGCCAGTAACAGTGCCGTGCTGCACCTGGAGCCCGGGGACGAGGTCTACGTCAAACTGGACGGGGGGAAGGCCCACGGGGGGAACAACAACAAGTACAGCACCTTCTCTGGATTCATCATCTATGCTGATTAGGAGCTAACGGACCTATAGCCTCAACTCTCATTCAGCTACACAGCCGCTCCTGTCAATCACAGGGAACCACGTCTCCATGATCTGTCTTCTCGCAACTATAGGACTTAGATTCAAGTCTTAGTGCCCACCTACAATCTAAACCGTAATTTGCCTACTTACAGATCACCTTGTATAGGAACCAGCCCCAACTGTTAATACTCGGTCACATACCTACAGATCACCTTGTACGGGATCTTGCCCCAACTGTTAATACTCGGTCACATACCTACAGATCACCTTGTACGGGATCTTGCCTCAATTGTAATTTGTTAAAACTTGGTCATATACCTAGAGATCACTTTCTCCAAGTATACAGTTAGTCCCCCCCCCCCCAAACACACATATAACCCTTGAGACTGGAGTCTGATTCTGATTGAATTGATGGCTGCTGAGGGCAGGGCATTACTCAGCTGAGGAAAGGGTCCTCCAATCCTACTACTGGATCCAAAACATCTTGTGGGAACTACCTGCTTGTAAAGAAAAAAGAGGTACAACAGAAAAAAACATCCTAACATCCCAACTTGATCAATTGTCAGCCAAACTAATGTATTGGCTTTCCTTTCCCCACCACCAAAGCAGTAAATTGGTGCATATCCTTATTTATGTAGCTAATAACACAAAGTGTAATAGTGTGATGATGGGACTCTTCATATCACAGAACCTCAAAGATAATTGTTTGCAATAATCCACGTAAAACACGGTTGTCCTTGCTGTGAGTGTTGTGTTAAAACGTAAGGCCCTCATAGAAGAAAATACATTCTAAGGGTTGCCAAGCAACTCGGATGCTCAAATGTTGGAGAATGGTTGGGGGGTTGGTGAGGAAAATGGGGACCAACATAATCTTAAACCTGGTTTCAGTTTATGGTTTAGAAATTGATTGTATGTTTTGTTATGGGGAAAAATCTTTTAGCTCTTTGAATAAATGGGGCAAAATGCATCATTTTATTCATTAGGCTTTGAGTAAAGAAAAACTATTAAAGGGATATTTAACCAAAATTGCCATTCTGTCATTATTCTTTGTATTATTATAGAGTAGTTTAGATTAATTATCCCTTTAATATAAAGTCACTTTCATATGGGTATAGCAAACTTAGCCTTTTTGTTTGCATCATTAGTTTATTTTCAGTATTTCTTGGGTTGCTGAAAGTCAAAACAAGACTAATTGGTTGTTCGAGTAACTCCAGTGAAAAACTAATTTTTGAAAGTTTATTAACTTTCAAATATAATATAATGTTGTTGACTTACCCTATATATTACTTTTTTGCCAAAGCATAAGTACTTCAAAAACCCTCCAAAAATCTTTTCTATTTTAACATAGAAAATGACCTGCTGATGATTATGAGCTGGACAATCAGAAGTCCACTGAGGTTATTTTGTTAATAATGCCTGTGTACGCTCTCAATGTTCTGTTGGCTGGGTATGACCTCACCATCTCAACACAGAACATGCTTTTTCACATAATTTGCACATTATTTATAAATATGATAAGTAAATCTATTTCACTAATTATGCATTTTTTTATAGCTCATATATTATTGTATTCATTCAATCTGTAAAAACTGGACAGTTAATTTAAGGGTGTTATTTTTAGCCCCTATTGTCTTATGTCAGATATTGTAAAGAATTGTGTGCCGTTTTTTAGGATGAACAATGCTTAGCTGCGTTAGTTTCAACACGACGGTGAAGCACAGTACCAGAACGCAAGTGAAAGAAAGGACTATGCAGAACCAGAACGATGGCTTCAATGTAACTGTATATGTTTCTTAAAGAAAGCATAGGACTGTGGGTAGCACCGACTAAACTACATGTGTATATATTGTAGTGATTATGAAATTGCTCTTATATTTGCCCCTATAACTGTACAAATATGTGAAACTAAAGAGCCCAGGTGAGAGAACCTACTGCTTTGTTTTAGAACAATTGTCTAACCTAATGAACATGCATTACTTGATTGTCTCCTGGAGTCCTATTGTTACCAGTGTGTGTGTTCTGTAGATATAATATATGTGTGACTATAGCTGTGTATCAAATGGTACCCTATTGGTTGTCCCTTTAGAGTGCACTACTTTTACATGAACCTCATGGGCCCTGGCAAAAAGCGAGTGCACTATATAGGAAATAGGGTTCCGTTGCAGACAGTCTATGCGATCGGAACACATTTTAATACCCTGAACACATTTCACTTGTGTACCGTTTACTCAAAACATGTTCCCATTAAATGGAGAAATCTAATCAGATTATGAGATAGCTGTATTCATTTATTTTTATGATTAATAATGCATATTATAATATAACCATTAAAAAACTGTCTGGATGGGTCATTAACGTGTCGTCGTCATCAATCTGGACTGTGGTTTGTTGTTGAGTAAAAAAAGAACTCCCTCAAGTTTGAATCAGACTCAACATATATTTTTAATTAGCTACGCTTTTGCTCTGTAAGGTGATGTTGGTAACACAAGAGAATAGTTGTTGAAGTGTCCAGCGGATTTGAGGAAAGGTGAAGTCAAATGTACTTCTTGCACAGTAATTGTGTCCATCTGGTGGAACCTGGAACAAGAGGTTTTTCTGTTCAACCACAGCATTTATTCTCTAGGAGGTCTCACAGTAGGATAGCTTATGTAACTAGTCCTTAAGCCCTTTACAGCCATGGGAATTGGCCTAGATGGTTAGAGGTAAATTGAAATGTTTCTAACAGACATTTTAATACAAAAAAACGATTACACATTCCATGGTAACAATTAAAAATGGGCAATTTGGAGAATAGGAGGAAATGATTAGACCAAAGCGAGGACACAAACTGTCCCCGGACTTGATTCCAATAGTCAAAAGGTTATGCCCACCATTTTCAACAGGTACACAAGTTTAATTTGACCTCCAGAAACACTACAACCCACACTTATCTCAATGCAATGGTTTTAACGCTCTCCATGCGGCTCTCCTAAGACTGAATGTCACAATCTAGTTCACCAAGCCTGGTCCATTATGTGCATCACTGGGGGGTTGTGTAAGTGAGGACAACCTGGCCACTGGCATGGGTCACTCAGTCTGAACTTCTTTTAAAGACACTCAGGGTTTAAAACCCTCAAATCCTGCATGGTGGTATTTATGGAGTGTAAAATGGCACATAAAATAAATAGGCTGGCAGTGTATATGGCGAGAGGTAGCAATGAGGAGTACAAACAGAATGCACTGCGCGAATGGCACATCTAGAAAATATGTTACCAGCAGCATTGATACGAGCAGCATTGATATGAGCAGCATTGATTTGAGCAGCATTGATATGAGCAGCATTGATATGAGCAGCATTGATATGAGCAGCATTGATATGAGCAGCATTGATATGAGCAGCATTGATATGAGCAGCATTGATATGAGCAGCATTGATATGAGCAGCATTGATATGAGCAGCATTGATATGAGCAGCATTGATATGAGCAGCATTGATTTGAGCAGCATTGATATGAGCAGCATTGATATGAGCAGCATTGATATGAGCAGCATTGATTTGAGCAGCATTGATATGAGCAGCATTGATATGAGCAGCATTGATATGAGCAGCATTGATATGAGCAGCATTGATATGAGCAGCATTTATATGAGCAGCATTGATTTGAGCAGCATTGATACCATTGAGTCTATATACAAAATGTAAAAGTTAAAGTGTTTCTAGCAGGTAGGTCATTAGTGTGCACAAATGATATCTCTGACTCTGCTGGTGGGAGGAAGAGCATTTGATCATGCCTGAGCAAATAGAATAATTCTAAGAATGTAAACAGATATGACAGTAGTACTGGTGAAATGATTCACTGTGCAAATTGTGCCTTGCAAAAAATTGAAAGGGGTGTGCATGAAAACCAGACGACAGTTAGCACATACAGTAATCAGAAAATATTTGGGCAGAAGTAGTTTAAAGGCAATGGGTGAGATGAGGGTTTAGAGTTCCAGTCATTGGGGGCTGAAAACTGAAAAAAATGCTATGGATTAATCCCCAACATGATGTTTTTCAATATTGCCAATCTGGTATCAATTTGCATTCAAATATACATCAAGTTTAAGAATACTTTTTCTGACGTCCAGCCGGGGAAGTCCTTAGCAGACAGCAGTGGCCAACACAACAACCCATGCCTCCTGGAGAGGGTTCCTTATCTGTCAGACAGTTGTTTTATTCAGCATTTTGGTGAGCATTGTTTTGTTCACTCTATAGAACTTCCCTGAGGCTTACTTCTATTTACACACAATTCATTCACTTAGACTTGTGGCATGATTTTTTTATATAATGTAAAATGGTGTTGATTGAGTCTGCAGACTGTCCTTCCAAGGTAACGTTAGACACTTTCTTCACACTTCGCCCCCCATGCAATATATATATACATCATATCCTATGATGTAGGAGGTGAAACCCCACGTTAGTTAACCAGGAAATTAGCAACAACAGCTAGTTAGCTAGTTAGTTTAGTGGAACATATATAGCATTATTTTGGATGGCTAGTAGCATCCCGATTGTACAATATGAAGATAAGGTGACTGGCTTCTCTATATTGTTAGATCCTGCTGTCCACCACTTTCAACATCATTGTTTATCCACGAAACACTGTAGCGAAAGTATGCTGTTTGGGTCTTTGTGTGTGGAAAATTTTAAAATCCAATAAAAAAGATTTTATACTCAGTTATAGCTGAATGAAAATAATAACTCACTGTCATTGGAAAGAGTGCCTGTTGTTCACATACAGTTAAATAACATAATATAACCACAATAATATGTCAGATCCCATAATATAATATCCCAAAGTTTTGAATGTCACAGCTAAATTTAGACACATAGCAAACATCCTAACAAATCATTTCTGAAATGTAATACCAATAGCGTAAACCTCTGTTGGTAAAGGTGTGTTTGTAGTCGACTTTTAAATGGTATATTTTATATGGATAGACTCATATCAATCATATCATAGATGTTTTATTTTATCAGACAATAGGAAAGAAAATGCTTGCCTGCACCTTGCGCTGCAGTGCTAAACATTGGTCGAGACAATCAAGCAGAACTCTCAAAAAGCTTTTGTGAAAAACAAGATTACTTAGGCGTTGTCAATTTGAATGGTATATTTTATATGGATAGACTCATATCAATCATATCATAGGTATTTTATTTTATCAGACAAAAGGGAGGAAAATATAAAACAGACAATAATCGATTGCATAATATCCCCCACTGGTCAATTGTAATCGGTTAAGGCCAACCATAAATGACACAAACCAAAATAAGTGGAGCGAGGTGGGAAATAAACAAGACAAACAACCATAAAGCCTTACAGTCTTCTGTTTACATGGATCATTTTTCTCTTGACAGTTTAGCATGACAAAACAACAGTGCCCATGTATATGATGTACCATGTATCATGTAATAGCGCCAGGATTTCTTACAGTACGGTGGTCAATAAAACGGCACAAAAACCGATACAAAAGTAATTGCTACCTTAATTCTGGCCAGTGTTACTTCTAACTCCCCCGGAGGAAAAGGGGTACATGCAATGAAATGGTGACAGGAGAGAAACAACATTGCTTGGCGCTTCTGTCCAAGGGAGGCAATGTCAGAATAATACAACAGTGCCTATAAACAGCTGGATAGACGCTTAAGTAGACTTCAGAGTGAGAATAAAGAGAGTAAGATGCCCTGTTCTGGAAATGGCCTCTGCTTCCTGGATTGGGATCAGCTCAAAACTGAGAAACAACAGCAATTAGTCCCAACAGGTGGTATTGTTCTCTGCATGCTTGTACACACCTGCCTGACTGGTCTTGTCCAAAGTGTTCAATAGCCGCCAGGCAGCCCGGATGTTTACACACCGTTTGTTTGATTCCACTCTTGGCAGCAATTACAGCCATGCGTTTATTGGAATAAGTCTACATCAACGTCGCGCATCTAGACACAGCGTTTTTTGCCTGTTCTTCTTTGCAAATTTTCTCATGCTCAGTTAAGTTTGGTGAACAGCCAGTTTAAAGTCCTTACACATAGGCCTATATTCTGAAATGGATTGAAGTCCAGGCATTGACTGGGGTAGTCTGGGATATTCTTCTTTGGCTGTGTGAGGGTTTGGGATGCTGTCTTACTGGAAGATGAATCTTCTCCTATGTCCCAGGTTTTTTTAGATAAGATTTGTCAGGTTGTAGAGTTGTCATAGGTCTCTAGGTGGCTTCTCTGACAAGTACCCTTGTTCACAGATACTCAGATTGACCTAATAATGGACTTTACTGTGCTCCAGGGAGAGTTCAATGCCTTGGAAATGTTTGTATATCATATCCCTGATTGAATATAGAAACATATTTCAGATATTTTTTTCTAGTAATTTATGTTTTTCAGCAACTCTCTTGTTATCCCTCATGGAACAATCTACTCAAACCTAACCAGCCCAGCTTAGAGACGGGTAGGTAGAATTTACTAAGACTGCTCTCCTCAAAGACAAAGCTCTTTGCAGTGCCATGGTGAGTCTCTGGGTGTTGGCCCACTTCCTCAAGCTCTAACTGGACCAAACAGTGTACTGCTGTTCTTCTGGAGCAAGTTCTGTCTACTCCAAGATGCCCATTATGGGTGACAAATCCAAATGTCTCCTTACAAGCGTGCACAAATCCTTGACGTGACCCTTGACAACACCATGTCGTTCTCCGCAAACATCTGACTCCTGCAGGTTCATGCTCTACCACTCCTGTCTGAGGATTAGCTTGTCACAAGATGCAGCACAGGTACGTAACTCTAGACACTTGTCTTGTCACGTTTTGATTCCT